>KQ964570.1:25815-78551 GCA_001566745.1 Conidiobolus coronatus NRRL 28638
CACGGGTGCAGTTGAAATTATTCAAGAAAATGAGTTGGATTCTGATGAAACCAAAACTTTAAACGTAGACAAAAACCTAAAAATACAGAATGTTGAAGAATTACTTGAGAATCTCCCAGGAATTGTATGTAAAAGTTTTAAAGACTTAAGAGGAACTTTAACTACCAAGCATAAAATAATCTTAAAAGATAAAAATGCTAAACCTATTAAACATAAAGTATCCAGGGTTCCTATAGCATTAAACAACTGGTTGAAAGAGGAATTAGAAAACTTGGAAAGAAGTGGGATAATTAGTAAAACAGACTCACCTTGGTCCTTTAGAGTAGTACTAGTTCCTAAACCAAATGGTAAAACAAGAATGTGTATTGATTTTAGAGATCTAAATGAGCTAACTATTTACAATACTCAGCCCCAGAAACCCAGGTGCTTGGGATAATGTAATGAATGGAAGAATTAAATTCCCTCATAACGTTGACGCAATAGCCAGAAGTTTATTTTATAAATGTTTATACCCTCAACCAAAGAGAAGAATTACAAAGTCGAGCAGGCTCTGACCGCGAATCTAAAGAAACACCCTCGGAATTTTGAACAGCTGTTCCTAGTATTGGAGGGTATTAGGTCAACTATTCCAATCTTTTCGGCTAGTGGTCTTGTTATCAAGTTTTTCCCACTACCGCCATCGATGTAGCAATTGATTTCTTCATCTTCTATACTAATGATGAATTTTGGGCAACAATTACACAGCATGCGCAGTGTTTCCACCATTTTCAATGTTTGGGTGCTTTGTTTATAAGTGGTGATCCTCATTATCAGCGTGCTGGTCGTTATTCATTAGGTACGTTGAACTTTCTTGTCTGAGATTCATTTTTCTTATAATTCTAGGTAATTAAACACTAAGCCTCTGCCCCTTGAGTGTAAAATATACCGACTACACTCTATATAAATAAAGTTAAATATTAGCTTTCTTTGCTTCAACTTTGTAGTTTCGGGCAAACTCAGCTGGCGTTGTAACCACTTCCAATAAACTCTGATGGTTTGATTATCCAATAAGAAGATTACAAATAATAAGAAGATTACAAATAGGATAGTTGCCATCCATGGAACACCACAGTCACGGTTATGAATACAGTAAGGGGCCTGAACTTTGAAATCGTACATGATATCATTCCAGCCTTCCCCCGTTGATATTCCAAAGTGATACTTGAATAATTAGTGCAAATGTAATAATTACTAAAAATATTGGATTCAAGATGTTTGAAAAGTAGTTTTGTTTACATCTTCCCATTATTATGGATATCTCATTTAAACTAGATATGCACACACAAGTTACCAATAGCCATAGGCTAATTCTTCGCCATCTTTCACTCATATTCAGATAACCCAACAATTTCATAGTTAATAACGGTTTAGATACCGCTAATACAAACCAAAGCCAAGCTCCATCTACAACTCTCATTGCATCAGAGATTGAAACTTTACAACCGTATGATAATGGGCCAAGTGAAGTAAATAGTGAATTTGTCAAATACTCCAAGATGTCCACTAAGTTGAGAATGGATATGAGAAATTCCAATCGTCTTTGATGAAATGTGGGGATGTCAGAAGTTAAGTTAGGGTTGGAAATGAAATTAGCACCAGAACCACTAAAAGCTTTGAATGGTGTCATTTTAGTAGTTGAATGTCTGGCGTTGTTGTAAACAAACTCAGCAATTGGTAACAAATTAACCCTGTTATCTTGTTGGTATCCACAATACTTCATAAGGTACAATTCCGCAATTTGATTCATTCATTCACATTGTCTATAAGCTGTAGTCAAATTTAACTTAATTTGCAAATTATTTGTGAACCGATTCCAATATTGAGAAGTGAAAAGTTTATCCCTGTCTGAACAATACTTGATTGCAAAGCAAACCTAAGAATTTAAGGATTTTGAGCGAAATGGTTGATATAGAACGTACAGGGCAATTAGTTGACCAATAAGTCATACTTTGGCTTGGGGCACGCAAACTTCCAATTATTTGGGCAGCATCAAAGTTGCTAATGAGTCTAATGAGGTAATTTGAGACGGGTTTACCAACGGGGTTGAAGGTTAATCGCCTACCTAATAAGAATGTGTTTAAATATCTTGTTACTTGCTACACGTCTAATCATCTTGAGAAGGAGAAACGTGTAACGTCTCCATCCCTGAATCTTGCAAGGTGTTCGGTATTGATGTTAACGACTTGCAGACAAATAATCATGCGTTATTATCTTAAACCAACCTTAGTATAATTTAAACATTTTATTAATATTGTAAATGTTTTACTAGTTTAATAAAATAGAATTATATTATTTGACTTGTATTCAATTTTGCCTATTATGAACTAAGCTTTACAACTATTAAGGACACACTTGAGAGACTAGCCCGGACGACAAAAGGCACCATGCCCCTGCACAGTGCCCAACTTTTAAGGTTGTATTTTTTAGTTGTTTTTGTTTTTTTGCTGGGGGTAATTATAATAAGATAAATAATATATAAGTAATAAAATAGGTGGGTAAAACATTCAGACTTATCACATGTATCATATTTTTTGTCACCAGTTAAATGAATTGCGCTACAAATTGCTCTACTATTAATCCTTGCTCATTAAGCACAAATCTTTCGAGTAGTGTCACACTCCCACCTTTCTTTAAAGGCATGATAGTATTGAAATCACAAACACCTGTGTGGCCTGAAACTAATTGTACATTCGCCTCATTCAACTTATATTCCTCATAATATTCCCTTAACTTCATTTTGATAATCTTCGATACCTTTAAATTCAAAGTATCCAGCTACTGAATGTTTCTTATAAATTACATCGGGGGTGCATATCTTACTAAAATCAAAGGTTAAATAATAATTTTTAGACATAAATTCTTGAAAAACCTCGATAACTTTTAATTGTGAAGGAGCCATATTAACAATTTATGATCTGTTAACGCTAAGACAAGCTTACTCATTAGGTACGGATGGAAATCATATAAACAATTAACTACAGCTAGTAATTATTGATCTTGTACTGTATAATTCCGTTCCACTGTTAAGTGTTTCTTTGAATAGAATCCTATAGGATTAATTTTCGCGTATTCATTAATAATTTCAAAAAATTGAAGCTTTGTTGACTTTGTAAATTTTACTGTTTTTAAAAATGGGTGTATCGCAATCAAGTCAGAGAAAGCGGTGGATGAAAGAGAAGCTCGAACACTATTTTAAGAGTTTATATGATGGGGAGGTATTCGTTATCATAGCTTCTGTGGAACAGATGAAACGCATATATGGTAACAATATTGACCCGGAGACTAGGGGTGAAACATATGCCTTTTATATGTGTATGGATGGCCCCTATATTAATTTCGGCACAGGATGTCGACTCATTGACCGATGCACGTACCCGATCGATGAAATCGAGTATGTTATTATAGCATGCAAGCCAGGGGCTGCATTAAAGGTTGGTGATAATTGTTCATTTCTCGGTAAATATAGCGATTATGCAATGACTCGTTTTGGCGAAATACAAATTTTCGTTATATAGTTTTAAACCTTATGGCAACGGGAGTCTTTCTTTAAGTATTTTCATAAAATCACTAGCAAAATTTTGGCAGTTTTTTCCAACTATAAAGTAAGTAGTGCCACGTTTATATTTTACATTTGTTAAAGCTTCATCTTTAGTCAACGTAGTGTCAAAAGTTGTCCTAACTTCTCCGGCGATTCCTCGAAGATAACGGATATTATTAATAGTATCATAAGGCTTCATAAATAACTCGGTAACAATAGCTTTTTCTGTACGAAAGTCATCACTGGGTATGAAGAATATGGCGTGATGTCCGACATCGGTTTTTGCTTCGCTCACTGATGCCACATAAACCATCCAATCTACAGATGCGACTATAGATAAAAGGAAAGCTGTTTATATATTTACAAATAAATTCCCTTATTAGGAAACCTGTTTAATTCTTTACAGCTAAAATCGCCCTATTAGTGAATATCTACTGGAACCCTGTTACCGTCCCTTACCATCACTTGCCGCCCTCTTTATCTTGCAGCTGTTCTTCCCTTTTTAGGTAATTAGTTTTAAAAACCTCTCAATTTCTTGTCTTCAGCAAATAAAATGGAAATCAGAGTAGGTTATCCTTCCTTTATTTCTCTGAATGACATTCGGGAAGAAGACAAGCCTTATCGATACTATGGTGGAATTTGTCTTTGGACAGAGGATACTAGTGAAATATTTCAATATCTATTAAATGAATATTAATTTAAAAATAAGCCAAATTTATAACTATGAAATTATTCTATCTTAATTTTTTATTCGTGTTCGGGTTGGAAGAATTTATCTATTCATCGTCTAGCGAATTACAAGACATACAAAATATCTTATTGAGACCTGAAATAAAGGGTGTTCAACTGGTCTACAATTGGAAAAGTTTAGAGAAAGACAAAGATGTGTATGACTTTTCTCAGATTAAGGAAGATTTGAAGTATCTCAATGGAGTAGATAGAAAATTATTTATCCAGGTGCAAGATAGATTCTTTTCATTGCAAGCGAGGAATGTTCCTAGATATTTATTAGAAGAGCCTGTCTACAAAGGGGGATTAGCAAAGCAGAGTGATGCTGACAGCGAAGGCGGATGGGTGGCCAAACAGTGGAACAAGCATGTGAGAGTAAGATACCAAAAGTTGTTGAAGAATCTAGCTGAAGAGTTCGATGGTAAGATATATGGGATAAATCTACCTGAGACATCTGTAGAGGTTGATGATAATGTCAAAGATTTCAACTGTGATGCTTATTTCAATGCTGAAATGGATAATTTAGGTTATACTAGAGGGGTATTCAAACACTCACACGTTGTGCAGTACGTTAATTTCTGGCCTTGTGGGTGGGAAAACGAAAATAACTACATGAATAACACCTTTGTTTTTGCAGAAAGAAATAACATCGGGTTAGGAGGGCCAGACACCATACCATTCAGAGAAGCACATATGAAAAATTCATACCCATTCTTCCACCAAAGCAAGGGTAAAGTATTTCCGATAGCGATGGCTGTACAAGAACCTGACCTGAAGTACAACAACACTAAGCAGGAATTCTATGATTTCGCTAAGTGCTACCTTAATGCAAGTATATTGTTCTGGACTAAGTGTATATTTGACTCAAGCTACCCTGACTGCATTAGAATTTAATTATATAATACAATCAAAGTATTTTAACATGGATCAAAATTTATTACAAGAACCTTGGCCAATTAGCATGACAACCGTATTGCTACGCGCGAACCATACTGTTGCTCGAGAACAAGAATATTATGGTCCGTACAACACTATTCTTACACACGTCTTCCGCTGGGGAGATGGCTACATGGTAAGCCCTCAAACTCATCCAAACCACCCGGACTCAATTGATTATCTTATCGAATATATCGTTATGGATCAACAGGGTCGTGTTGTAGGTGCGATTGAAATAAAACGTGAGTTTGGGTCTCAAGATGACTCTTTTAGAAGAAATGCCCACATACAAATTATTGTTCGATTCAGAAGCATGGAAAATATAATTATGGTACCTACATTTGTCATTATCAGCGCAATTGGTCGGGTTTGCCGTGTTTATCAGTATACTCGCGAAGGTCGCATATTCAATCCACCACCTAACGCAACCATTAACATGGGTGAATGGGGCATTGACATCTCAACACTAAACGGGCGTCTGCGCTTGAACAATGCTTTTAATGTCATCAAACAAAACGCTCAAACACTCAACGATTGATTCTGCAGATGTAGTAGTGGGTGTTTGAAGAGGTTTCCAGTTGAAGGGGATTTACAGTATTTTTGTTAGTTAATTCTTTGCATGAAATAAGTTGCACACTAACTTAGATGCTGTTGATTGCGTCACCTAAACTTTGTAAGGGTTGGTAATTTGAATTTTACTCTTTTTTAATTAATTGATAAAGGAACAATTTTGAGTGTCTTATACTAGGGTGGCCTTTGGCTTAGTTTTACTTACTTCCAGGGGCCTTAAGCGAATGAAGGATAATTGGGTGGATTCAAGCAATCCGACTAATCTCGGGGAACTCAAGGTATTTTTAGTTTATAGAGTCCAGCGGACAATCCCTTTAGCCCATTAAAGCAGCAAATTTCAGCTTACAGGGAGCATGTACAGCCACAAAGTATGCGTTGGAGTTTATCTGGCATCGTTGCCTTATTAATTATGCTACTTAAAAGGAAATTACACCATAGAGTACTTCGTACAACCATTGCTAGCATTTTCAAGTTCTAATTATATATCTTCTTAGCTCTTTGGTTATTGTAGAATCTCATGGTCATTCATCAATACACTCAAAAGAAAAAAGGCCGCCTTAATTCCATTGCCTCCGTTTTAACGTTAAGAGTAAGCACCAGAAGATTTTATTTTAAAATCTAGAGCACAGTGCTTCTTGAAAAGATAAGGTTGAATTTTGACCGCGAGAGAGGATTCCCATAGTATTCTTTGTTGTTTTTGGGTTGACGAATGTCTATAGACATCTTTTTGTTGAATGCCCACCCTAGTTTACATTCCATCAACACTTCTACCATTTCAATCAAAACATTTGCACCTGCTTTTGATGTAGGATTATTAGCTGGTACCACATGAACACCACCATAGATGTTATCAGGATCATCTTTAGGAATAATCTTAACACCCTTGACCTTGACATCTGCAAGTTTCAATTCAGGAGACTTTTGGCCCAAGCAACCGAAGCATCGCCCTAAATATCATGACAGGCTCATCACACTAGACCAGTATACTTACTTATAAACTCAACAGCATTGACAGTGGACTCAGTAATTGGCTCAACTTTTAAACACAATTGAGGCATCTACAGTAGGTTATATATATAAAAACAGATCTAATTGATTAAATAAGTAATCTAAATTACCAGAATAGCAATTGACTGCTAATGGCAACATTAACACCATCAACTGATCATTTTATAATTTAGGAATTGGCTTATGCTTGGAAAGGTATGAAAAGTACTGCTATTAGAGAAGGTATTGTAGCCTCACTACAACTTAGACTATATAACTGTATGCGTCTTGTATTTTTTGTAGTATAACTACTCTGACTTTTGTGCTATTTTCGTATGGTACTCAAGTCCCGCTGAAACTAAATTGAAACAACTCGATGGCATTAGCAGACCCACTGATAGCATTTAAAATGCTAATGCTTTACAGATGGTTGTATTCCTTCAATGGACTATTAGAATGCTTGGCGGCGCCCAAGCTCAAATGTGTTCAGTTGGCCAGCTCGTCTACTACGGTAATGAAATCCCTGAAGAAGTCCCAGAAACTAAGCCCTAGCTCATGGTCTCCTCATGGTGTTATTGAATTCAAGAACATTGAACTCTGTTCATCTTGGTGACAAGATTAAAAATAAATTCAGTGAAATGACGGTATTAGCCCAAACCTTAAAACAGGTAGCGGAATTGACACGCACATGACTTAAACGTGTCTAAGATAATAACGATTTTCTGTAAATAACTTCCCTACAATTTGGTTGTATTGTGATTTCGCTATTGTTGAGGGCCTGTACTGCGAACCATTCCACGGCTGTTTTTTTTCGCGTACTAGCGCCTCTAATACTAACGTTTTTTAGAATTTCAGGTAATTTAGCTACTTTTATAACTTCTTTGTCGATGCCTTCTTGCGCTTTCAATAGAGTTAGACATTGGATTGAAAACGGATTCTCCACCAATCCCTCCAAATAAATTTCCAGTTCAAAGAGCTAGGTCCATCATGGATAATTGAACTTGCTATATTGGCAAGGAAGTAGCAAATTCTCCGCACAAATAAACCCATCACTCGAGCTTTTTTTCAAAGATTTAGAATTTTTATTAAGAGGGTAAAATTGACCTGTTAACAGTTATGGGTTATTCACAGTATCTTGAAATTCTGCTTCTTCTTTAACCTAATAAACACTTGTATATCATTTGATAATATCTCTTTAATCGGCGATAAGCCCAGGCCTCCGTCTTCGATTCGTCTTTGGTGAATATCCTATCTAATTTTGGGTCCTTTTCACCTTTGAAAGCTCTTTTGTTCAGCTTATTTACTTTGTTAAGGAAGCCTCTTGGAAAACAGAGTATGGGGGCAAAATAGAGGTATTAATAATAGAAACGTATTGATTGCCAACACCTTTCTTCTTATTGACAAATTGCAACCTTGTAACTATATATGTCATTCAGAATCTTTGTGCTTTATTCTAAGGACATTAGATAGGTCCTTTCTATTTCGGAATATCACAAACTCATGTTTCACAGGTTGGATTTCAATCTGTATAACACCACCCATAAATCCAATTCGATCTTTTTTAGTAAACATAGTGACTCTTGCGCACCATTCTCTGTTATTTAAACCCATCTCTGAAATCTGATTATTTAGAACTTCTAATTCACATAACAGTTCTTGTTACTTTATATAAGTCTGGCCTAGAGTCAAGCACAGCTCTAACATACTCTGTTTCTTTCTAACCTCCTGTTTAAATTTAAGCGATTGTAGTATGTTAGCCTGGACCGTGAGCATTGTAAAATGGAAGTACATAAACCTTAAGCTTCACAAACTACACTGTAGATTGTTCAGTATTGGCCTCCACAAGTTTTGAAATATATTCTGTTTCCAATTTGACAAAATTCTTGTTTGTTGCAAGGTAAAAGCTATTCAAAGATTCGACAAAAACTTCAATTGGATCTAGCAATTTATTAAATTCACCCGTATACCCACCTGGCCTAAAATACGGGTAATACGCAGAAATCTTAAATTCTCTGATTGTCATATCGTGTATATTGTTCCCAACTCAATCTGACACTTTGCATACTCTTCAACACTCATTGCATCGCTAGAATAAGACATACACAAAACGCGTTTGTTTTTTGCATTCATTATATCACTGTATACGCGTCGTATTGTCTGGAGATCACAATCCTTATCAAGTGTTACTTTGTAATTAGCTTGCAGTATAGCTTTACCCAGTCTTCTGGCGTATTTGGGGACCATTGGAAAGCTCATATTTTTACTTTGAAAAGCTTCCTCATTAAGTAATTCCCATGCTAAAGAAAAATATATATGGTTAGCGACGCCTAATGCGCTGGTCTGCTTTATTCCTTTCAACAAACATTGTAGCAACTTTTATCCAAATTCGCTTTGCTGAAGCGAGCCCTGCAAAATTATTTACTTCGACTCTGGATATTATTATAATTAATTTTTTTTACTATTTCTATGACTATGTTATCTACTTCATTTCAGCTATTAAGCACCACATCCCAAGACTCTAACTTTTCAAACTTTATTAGTGGTGGTAGTAATTTACCTCAATCGTACTCTGGTAATAGTGAAATGGAACAAGCCGAAAGCCCTTCAAGTTGTTATATTTGTAGGAATAGGAAAGTTAGGTGTGGGAGACAGCTACCCGAATGTGGTTGGTGTACAGATAACGGAGTATCTTGTATTTACCCAGAAACGAGCCATAAAAGACATAACGCTAAGAAGAATCTTAAATACCAACAAAGAGGTAGACAGGGCGAGGTGCGCGTCTTATTAGCTGCAAAAAATGATAACTATAAACAGAACGTTATCAAGTACAGGGTAAAAGCAAAACCCAACCACTCTAGACTTATTAAATATTTGGACCCTGTAAAAAATTTCCCCCTCATTAATAGGATCATTCCGGCTGTCCCTTATAATAGCTTTGAGTGGGCTAGTTTTATACAACCTATCATTTCAGCCTCCGGCCACCTAAACCTTATGCACTACCAAAAGGGGCAATTTGAATCCAATTTAACCAAAGTACTCGCAAGTCAACTTATAACCGAAAGACCTGAACTATTAAAGGATATTGAGCCCTTTATAAAGGGTTTAAATGCTGGCAATTTTGATGGTCTCGATAAAGAATACCTTTCCATGTCCGCTAACTGGTTTAACGTGCTTTTCGATCAAACTTTTAAAGCTAGAACTATTCACTATTACTTTAAATATTTCCACCCAATGGTAACCTATTTAATAAAATCACATATACAAAATACTTTTCATCAACTTCCTGAAGTATTAAAAAGTGTAATAATTTGCGTTGGATACCAATATAGTCCAGATCAAGATGAAGGAATTTTTAAATATACCGAACAGATAGCAAAACTCCAATTAGAAAAAAATTTTTATAGTACTAATATTCATAATTGCCAAGCCTTATTCATTTATAGTTATTCATTATTCTATAGAGGTCAAGCCCCAAAAAGTTTAAACTATTTTCATCAAGGTTGTAGAATGGCCCTTGAATTAGGCATTCAAAAGAATATTCCTAACTTGAATAAGCCCGAGGAGCAGGTGAGGAAAACGATGGCTAGTATGATGCTCTTTCAGGATCGCCACTTCTCCCTTGCCCTGAACATCGAGCCCTACTTCAGTACCGAATTTAATACTTCTACCTATTATGAACTTGATTACACCCACCAAGTATCCTCTGGTTTTTATCTAATGTCGACTGAAGAGCAGCTATTCTCAATAGCTGAGGCCAAATCTCTCTGCCTGGTGCGAAAGGTTTATGACTTGTATTGGGTTAGAGTTTTAAGTGAATTTGTTCAATTAAGAACACAAGTACAAGTGTACAGGCTATCAAAAAACCAAATTAAAGATAAGTTAAATTTTTTAGAAGAAAAGCTAGATAAATATTTAATCCTAAGCCTTCAAGAATTTCTAAACCTGGATAAAGAATACAATAGTCCCAGGTGTAGAGAATTAATTAGGGAGTATGTATCAATATTCACACTGCTATATCATAAGATTATTATTTTACTTTCATCCCACCGAGTATGGAGCGATATTAAGGACCCGATCCCAAATCACGTGATTAGAGCGCATATTTCGGCCCAAGCAATTTTAAAAATAAGTACTCAAAAAGTTAAGCATTTTGAAAATTTACACTATCATTACCTATCCGTAATAGGTTTCTTTTATCTTCACCTACTAGTAAAATTAGGCCCTCACCACGATTGGAATTTTCCACAACAACTGCAAAGAATCTATATGATATTTAAAAGATGTCCGACCGATTACTTTAACAAAACTTTTGAGGTTATTAGAGTTATTTGTAATAAGTTTCAAATTCATTTTAATACATAGAAGTGTTTTATTAAAAAAAAAATTAATTTAAAACGTCAGATTGCTTGAGGGCTGGGGGGGTTTCAAACCCGTAAACTATTAAGTCGTCTTTTGATAGCTCAGTTTCCTTTTCAGAAATAATGGGAATAATATAGCTGGTAGACACCATTGGTAGCCAGAAGGAGTTTCCGGTAATGTCTTCAAGCAAGTAGTTTACCCTTCCCGTCCCTGAAGCGTTTTTGAGCACAACTTGAGCAACTGGAAAATAATCGAATTTATCATTTGACGGATTACTAGGGATGATGCAATTGTTTTTGAATAATTTAATTTGGTAATTTTGTTTAGAAACATTGCGGAACAACATCGTTCTCTCTTTTATGTTGCATAGTTGAACCCCCTGTAGTTTAATTAGGGTTGCAGACAGGCTTGTAGGCCTTTGCCACCCCAGTTCTTTATTTTTTTTCTTGAAATTATTCATGATATTATTATACTCTGCTATTAACAGCTTTTGGTTTTTCAACTTAGAGCCGTCGACCCAGATACTTAAATCTAGTTTGTGTGCATATAACTGAAATTTCAACTCATCTTTAAAATATTGATAGCTAACAATGCTTAATTCACCGTTGTCCAATTGCTCATTCAGGCCCTTCACATCTTCCATATTATATATATTATAACGTGATTATAATATAATATATACTACCTATATAATTAATATATTCATTTTATATTGACTCGAATAGCTAAAACTTATATATTAAGCGATTTAAAAAATATTTCCAAGTATAAATTAGCGGAATATCCGGTGTTTCTGCAATTCGCGTGTTATGTAGTTTAAATCTAACAACCTTTGATCGTCTTAACGGTGTCATATATAACAATGTTTCCTTTGGAATTGGTAAGTAAGTGATATGTGGGATAAGAAATTAAAAAAAAGTATCACCTAACAACAAAGTAATGAAATTTATTACGAATTTCCCGAGGGAATTTCCCGAGGTTTGTCAAGAGTATACTTTTCGTGGTGAAAGGTGCCTTTGGGGACATTTTTAAGGTAGATCCTTTGCAGCTTCCAAGTCATAGCCCTAGATAGTTGAATTTGAAGCTTTTAACTTAGTTTACTTATTAAAATCAACTTATATTAAATCTTAACCCTTTCGAACTCCCACATCATTCTTAGCTGGTCAATGTTATCATCACCATCAACTTCTAGCTTGAAGATTTCCTCATCAGTAGCTAAGGTGTGCCAGAAAGGTGGCCTATCTTGGAGTTTATCATATACTATCACACAGGGATATTTACCTTTCCAACCAAGCTCATTTATATCGTCAGAAATACTAGTCAAAAGGAGGCGCACTCTTTGCTCTTCCTTACTGTTTACCGGCTTCCAATCAGAAATATATTTAATGCGATACTGCTGGCTTTGCCCTGTTGCTGGGTGTGGGATGTTAGCAACTAATGACGAGTTATATAAAAGCGGCGAGTTTGAGTTAACCAAGTGGTATGGGAAGGGTCCAGCCGCTTGACTTTCTTTTACAAAAGATTTGCTTTGTTCCGTATGACAAATTCTATCATGTGTGCACCCCGAGGTACCCCCCTTCGTTGGCTTGTCTGACAGTTTACCAACACTTAAAAATGATACAACATTGTTTATATTGACTAAGGCCCTTTTGTTTGACGAAAGTAAAATGATTGGGAGATTCTTTGTTTCTGCTGAAGTAGTGCTGGGCTGATCTTGTGTACTTTGTACAGATTTGGGATCCGACTCATACTCACCCCCCGGGCATGGAGGCTGCTTTTGTGAGGGTTTATCACTCAAATCTACAGACTTATCTACAGATTTATCAATTAAATCTACAATCCAGTGATATGTTTGAACACCTGTGGCTCCGTATATACTATCAGGGGTAGCTAAAGCCGTCTCGTTTTTTAAAACGGTATTCAAGAACTGATCAACAGGATCCAAACTATCCGCTGAAGTTTTAAATTTCTTTTGGTTAGACCCGTCTTGTACAACTTCACTTTCAAGCGGTTCGTTTTTGAGAGACTGTAGATATAGCAAAGTAGGCTGGAACTCTAAGAGACCCAATGAAGAAATTCCACTTGTTAGACACTGTGTTAAATATGCCCCAAACCCCTCCCACTCCTGACTTAGTAAAAATAGCAAAGTTTTAAGACTATGTTTGGGTTCGTCTCCGGATTCTTTTAGGGGGTAGACTAACTCTTCTAAGTCGCACTTAGTGCCCTCAAATTCCAAGTGGGTAGCATTAGAAATAGAATCGGTTTCTTGATCATCTCGGAGTAGTTTGTAAGGAAGAGCTGAAGCCCCGCCATGAGATTTTAAACTTAAAATCTGTTTTAAGATATTGATTTCTTTCATATTATATTTAATATTTATTTTTAAAAATAATTCAATTTGTGGTTCTGCCCAGCCAGATCCCAACGATAAGCAACAAATTGTTGTATTAATTCTTCATTTTGGGGTCAAACAGCAACTAGCTCTCTGTCGCTCCAGGATAATGTTATAGTTGCTTCTCTGAAGCGTGTTGGGGGCTTGAACTAGAATTTTGATTAAAAGAAGAATTAGTTAAGCGAATACTTGCACCCTTGTTTCCAACACAAAATATGTCATTCCCCAAGCCTACAGGAAGAACTGAAACCATATAAAGGGTTCAGCCATGCTAATAGGTTATAACAGCTCTCGGTTTGGAACCAGGAGACAAAACAATTGTTCGGGGCGACTTATCCAGAGATAGCCAAGAAAGTTCTGTAGCTAACTGGGTATATCCAATAATTGTTTGGCTACCTGGTAATTTTGCCATTATCGTATGAGCAAAAGAATATTATAATTGCGTTCCTTTAGATCCTTCCCCAACTACCGTGATTTCTTTTAAAGCAAGCTTAAATTTGGATATAGCTCCTACTGTCAAGCATGAATATGTTTTGACTGAGGCATCTGATTATGAAATGTTCGATAATGTGGTAATAATGGGAAAGAACATTCGGTTTATTACGGGAGTAAAAGCTTTGGGTAAATAAGTAAAACTTTGGAATTTGAAATAAAGTCTACCAATTAAAACGCTCCGCCCTCAACCTGTACATTGGGATAAAAGAAGGGCTAGCAATGCAGCGTACATATATAAATAAATTCGGTCGCAAGTGTGGTGATTTGTAGAGTCTTCCTTTATTCAAGTATAATAATATTTATGTGTTTTCTGACGCAAGTAGATTAGTTAGGCCAACATATTATGAAAACATTGACTACTGATGAGGTTTTACTATACAATGATGATGGTGACGTATTATGCGGCAGAGGCGCTGGATACTTGTTTAGCGACTTTTACCCGTCTGACTTTATTGGATCAGCCTGCCCATTTGCTAAGAAACATGAACTTAAATGTACTAAATGACAGGGGAAGGTGCGCGCAGACGTAGAGACTACTTGCCACTATCTAACACCCCAGAGCACCTAGAGAGAGAAATATATTATCAAGAATAACCCAGTGTTTCCACTATATAACAACGACGTTAATGTATATTCTGTTTACTCATCAAAAGTTTTGAAACCTTTTCACCAATTTGTTTAACTTCAAATCCTAAAACACCCGGAGGACATGATCCTCCCACAAACAAAGACAATAGAAGATCAACCATCACCTATGCTGAGATCATGAAAAACTTAGCAAAGTGGTATAATCAAAGCGAAAGGTTAAACGGGTCAAACCAAAAGGCCCAACCGAAGAAATAGTCAAAGTTCCTTCCGGCAATGAGTGGTCGCAATCTACTCTCTTAGATTTGGGTTTACGTATAGTCGATGACCATGAATTTAAAAATTTCTTTGGTATACCGGAGCCAAATAAATTGCCACACCAGGCTGTTGTAAATACATTATCTAGTCTAGATGGCTGCGAATTAGCTAATATATCTAATCCTAATATACTGTTAAAAATGCAAAAGATAGACTCTATAAAAACGCTTACTGATGAGCGAAGAATTATCCGTAACATGGCTGTAAAATTCATGCGTCAAAGGGAAGAATCAGCCGTTGATGGCTTTGCTAAAGAAATGCTTAGAGTTGCTGGAATTGGGGAGGCTGATAATCTTATTTGCTATGGCCCTGCTACTCTTACCATGTCTGTGGTGGGCATATTCTAATAATCAAGATATAAGAACCTCCAAAGGTTTACATCGAGAGCCTCAATTGATATATGCAATAAGATTATTGGATACTCATTTTACAAATTATATTTACCCTATTTTTTTTGACAACATGAGCACGGGCTACAAGCATGCCGGCAACGGGATGGGCTACAGCATGAGACCGTACCAAATTCATTCAAACCCAACTTCGATTTATCTTGCTACCAACCTAATAAATTTCAATGTTATTTATATGTGTCTTGAAGCATTAATAATACTTGTCGAGAAAGCAGCTGATAATTATTAAACATTCTATTAATCGTTTGAACACTGAGTCAGAAAACAACCCTGTCCTTTGATGTAACTACAAACAGAGTTCAATATCTAGTAGTAGTCGCCAGGTATTTGAAGATCTTATTGAATAAACAGTCAGGTAAGCAAAAGAGATCTTTGTCACCTTACGACTTAGCTCAAATTCGGGTAGTCCTGTGGATTCGTAATAGTAAGGTTAATTGGGTGAGACAATCTCAACTTGCCCTCTTGGTATTAAGCAAGCCTTATTGGTTGCCTGCTTAGTAGTTTACTACTATCTTACTCCTTTCGCATCCAGCTTCTGTCCAAAGTTGCCAATTTATTACATGGTCTATATAAATGCTGTAACTATACGGTATGCAAAGTAAAATGCTGCTACTTGGTAATGATTGCTTACCGGTGAAGAAATGATTCCTATTCTCTATAGTTGACAGCACCAGTTATATAGCAATGTGCATTGCCCAGTTCCCGACGATATCCATTGAAATAAATTTGCTAACAAAAATGTTTGGGTCGGTTAAAGCTTAGCAAATTAGATCCAAGATATCGCCCTATCACTTCACAACAAGAACAAAAGTCAGTTAAGATGATAGTTGGCTGTGGAATTGCTTTTATCAATAATAGGGTTAATGTTTTGATTTAAACTTAGAAAAACAAAAAACAACATGAATTTTAGGTAAATAATTTTACTTATTTGCTTGAACATCTTGTATTTTTGGGTTAAGCAAATTGTTTTCCGCACTCTTTGGTATTCCTTTAAAAGTATAAATATTGAAGATGCCCTCTGTTCACTTTTCTCCTTCTATCTATGGAATCGTGGTGAATTTGGGTTTGAGCCATCTAATCGATTTTGACATTAAATTAAAATAGGGAATAAAATTTAGATCTATTTTCCTCTCTGTAAAATTAATAAAATAACATACTTTAATAACATATGTCGGATTCGGAGAACTCGCCAAGCACTATAGTTGATCTTGCTATATCATTCGGAATCAACTTTGGGGTCGGCATATGTGTAATTGCTACTTTTGCCTGTTTAAGACCTTATTTTAAAAATGTATACTTTCCTAAAACTTATATGGTTGAAGACGAAAAGAAAGCACCTGCTATAAAACCGGGTTTACTAGGTTGGGTTTCAAATGTTTTCAATTTTCAAGATGAAGAGCTTTTAAGAGTGGGAGGGCTGGATAACTATATGTTCCTTAGATTTCTTCGCAACTTCTTTTACCTCTTTTTGGGTTTTACAATTGTTACTATGATTGTGTTAGTTCCCATAAATGTCACCGGAGGGGGGGGCTTCGATGGCTTAAACCTCCTCAGTTCAAGTAACATATCTCCAGAAAATAGGGATCGCTTTTGGGCTCACTTAATATTCACATTTTTCTTTGTGGGTGCCACCATCTATATATGTTTTTTCTCTATGCAAGATTTCGTTAAGCTTAGACATGAATTTCTTACCAACCCACGATATTCAAAAACATTGCACGCTAGAACTCTTTTCGTTGGTTCAATCCCCGAAAAATTGATTAACGAGGACTCTCTTCATAAACTTTTTAACTCTTACCCCGGCGGAGTAAAGCAAATTACTATCAACAAATATTCCAAATCGTTGGATGAAATGGTAAAGAAGAGAGACGTCATCCATAAAAGACTTGAACTAGCTGAAACCAAATACATAACTGCATGTGTGAAAGCAAATCAGAAAGTTACCAGACCCACTCATTTTACCGGGTTTTTAGGAAGATTTGGTGATAGAGTTGACTCTATTGATTATTATCACAAAGAGTTGTCGATTTTAAATGCCTCAATTCAAAATACTAGACAAAAGGATGATTCATTCCCAATGTTGAAATCCGCTTTTATAATTTTTAACAAGCAAGTTGCTGCACACATGGCAGCTCAAACCATCGTAAGCCACAGGTACTTAAAGATGGATCCACGTCATATTGGTGTAAGACCAAAAGACATGTTATGGCAAAACCTCAATTTACAACCATTGGAGTTGATGGCACGAACTGCTTTGGGAGAAGCACTATGCATTGCCTTGGCTATATTTTGGTCCATCCCTGTTCTCTTTGTATCTGGTTTATCTCAACTTTCTAACCTCCAAAAAATATCCGGGTTACAATGGATTGGTGATCTTAACACGAAATTCCAAAGTTTTGTGCAATCATTTCTCCCTGCTCTTTTAATTTCTTTACTTAATATGTTTGTTCCTATTATATTCACACAAATATCTTCATATCAAGGCCTACCGAGAAAAACAGACGTAACAATATCTGTAATGAAAAAATATTTTTGGTTTTTAATTATCACGTTACTTTTCGGATCCACTATATTTGGTACCATTGCTCAAGTTCAGAAGGTTTGGAATGATATACTTGAAGACCCAAAAGCTATTTTTATTGTCTTAAGCACCGCTATTCCAAAGAACTCTAACTTCTTCATTAGCTACGTGCTATTAAAAGCTTTAAACGCTGCCGCACAAGAGATATTGGCTATAGTCGACTTACTTAAACGCCAGATGCTAACACTGGTTTTTGTTTCTTCTCCAAGAACTCGTTTACAGCTGCTGGATATGAAAGAAATGAACTGGGGGCAATTGTGGCCAGAAAATACATTAATATTTAGCATTGGTGCAGTATATTGTACAATTGCCCCTATATCTAATATTTTTATAACTTTGTATTTTGCTATATTCTATTTTGTATACAAATACCAGGTAATGTACGTATATGATAATGCGACCAATGAAACTGGTGGCCTATATTTTGTTCAATCTATTCACCAAGTATTTACCGGTCTCTACTTTTTGTGTATTATGACTGTGGGGATAATGATTGCGACAACGAAAGTCTCTTTAATAATTATTGGGCTAATATTACTAGTGATTACAGTCACTGCGCACTGCATGTTGATACATATTTATAAAAACCACATCAAATTTCTACCAGTTGATCTTGGTTTAAAGGTTGATGAAATTGATGACAATAATCCGCCACTTTTAAGAGATGAAGAAAATGTTATCGAATTAATCCAACCTCAATCCCACCCTAGTCAACTAAGTATTGATCCAATGCCAACCCCTTTGCAAGCAACGAATCCTGATTTTTCTTCTTCATTAAGCTCTCACGGTCTAATTCCACCAGCTCAAAAAATATTACAATCACCTGGAAAAGGATCAAAGAAAGACTTGAAGAGGTACTTTTCACATCCTAGTTTCTCCTCACCCCAGCCTGTAGTGTGGATTCCCTCAGATAGCCTTGGTATACATGAAGAAGAGGCTGCTAATTTGAAAAAGAAGCCAAATATATCTTCACCATTCCCTTTCACGGACCTCGAAGTAGTAAGCCACTCTGCTACAGTAATCGCACCCAAAGCCCGCTTACAACTAAGAGAATACACGTATCCCGAACAAGATGTAGACTCAGTTAGTATTTTAGATATTGTATATACACAGTGCGATACTTCTTGAACGCAAATTTGAAATATAACAACGGTATGGCCGATGTTGAGTATTTTGTATCAGTTAGAGGTGCTTCTGTCTTTACAACGGCTGCTTCCACATTCGAAGTAACTCTCATACTTTTCTTTGATCCGGATGTCGTAGGAATCTTGGTTGGCTGAAGTATAGTTACCCATTAAAGCTTTCTGTTTGGGGGCTAGTTTATCATAACACCCAGCTATAAGATTATCAAGTACAATAATAGTCTTCATTACCCACTCTACGGTCCCACCAAAGTCAAACATCTTGTAGAATACTGTTCTGGTTTCCTGAGCATCGCCTACATGAAACACCCGCTGATCGTTGTTGTATTAAAGAATTAAAGTAGCCAGAAGCTTGAGTTTTTTATTTTACATAGTAAAATATATGCAAGTATTAAACTTATTGGGCTTGCCAGTGGCTGCTAATTATCTCATACAGGTTTGCGTACTTCGAGGGAAAACACTTCACTACGAAAAGAATTTAGGCACTGTAAGAAAAGACCACGTTCATCGAGCTTATCGAGAGAATATCCAGTTTCTGGGTATTTCAACAGGGTCACCTCACTACATTTAGGTAAACCATCGAACAATTCTTTAAAGTACTCTTCACTAGGCCGAATACAACAGAAATATGCCTTTTCAGCCACGATTTTAATACCAAGAATCTTATGAGGATATATTTCGTTGAAGTCCCACGATGTTTTTCTTCTTAAAGAATACAAACCAATTCTCGACCCCGGCGACCTTCTCTATCTGCCTTTGTTGCAAATTCATTATTGTTATCATTCAACCGTAAATTACACGGGCGAAGGTTTAAATACATACCGTCATCAAGGTCTGCACAATTGCATATATGCATTGCAAGATCATATTCATAGTCTTCGCAGTTTGAATCTGTTGAATCAGGATGATTGTTGATTAACACTCTGAATCTTAACTCTAAGTGCATTATGTTCTTCTTCCCTAAAAGCAGAAACACTGTTACTAAAATCATCACTAGAATTTAGTTTTCGTTTCATATTGGAATGTCATATATATATGCACAATCAATTAATTTTTTTATTAATACCCCGTTAAACTATATAACAAGCTCCCGAGAAAGACCGATCTAAAGAAGGATTAACCCTAAAACTTCTCTACTTATTATTTACAAGATCTTCTCCGCTCAAAAATCTCTTAATAAGACCAACTCTGCTAACGAAAGATCCGGGTTGATAATTATTTGTTACAAGAGGAATAACGACTATAACGAATTTATCATCAATTTCTTACACCCACAAGAGCGGTTGTTTACTTCATGACTTTGTGTAGAAGTATTTGGTGGGGTTTCAGGTAAACTAGCTTTGTCTTATATATTAACATTAGGATAATAATTTGAACTTGTTGAGGGACTAGTGGGCCTTGGATTAGAGTATTCCCTTAGGAACTGGGAAGTCCAAATATTTAGACAGTGGATATTCTGGTATTACCTATTGATGCGCTTGGCTGGGTAAATTCGTTAGATCTATAAATTTGAGCCCTGACTATTATTCCTACTTTTAAATGGCTAATTTAAGCCAAATTTAATTTACTCACCTTATTTTTCTTACTTCCATTTAGTTTTAACGGTTTAAAGTAATTTTTATTAATACCAAAACAAGTAACTATTTAATTTGTATTTTTAATGAGATGCTTTGAAATAGAAAACAGAGCGATATAATAGTTATTACTCTTGGCTATTCAAGGAAGATGCTCCATTCAAAGCCTCTAGTATATATAAAATATTTTTGTATAATAATATAACTATAGTTATTAGATACTACTATTAATTAAAAATATTTTAACTAAAGCCATCTCTAATTGTCTATATATTTCTAATACTTTTGATTAATTTTTATTTAAATAATGACCCCATCCAACCACTTCTACAGAGCTTCAACAATCACCAACTCAAATGGAGTCTATTGAAAACATTGAATCACAAAACACAAATCAATTTTACCCTTAATGGCCTTATTTTCACTGACTCTATTCAAATCTAGATTGTTTACTATGCAAGGTTTTGAGGTGTATGTTGATAATCTTAATGTGATCTGTGCACGAGAATTTCTAGAATAAAAAATCTCTTATCTTTTGAATTGTTTTACTATCTTTGTTGAATGTGTATCGAGGATGGTACAATCTCATATTTCCATCTGTATCCTGTTCTAATAATTCTCTTGAGTATTCACTTGAAATTACCTCCATAGAAAATAGCTTAGTAATCTCTGATTTCAATTTGTTATGCCCATAATTGTAAAGCCTATAATTATTTGTGTTACCTTTTCATAGCATGCTTAAATGGGATATGTGTCAGGCATTCCAAAAGATTCAACAGGAACTTCAAGCATATTTTTATAACCCAAATATTGATTCTTTGTTAGAGAAGTTAGTTATTAGATCAATTAAATTGAGCAAAACAATGGTGTTACAAATTAGGTAGAAATTTTATTAATTGGTAATTTTATGAAAAGGTTACCATTAATGTTTAAACTAGTTAGGCAATACTAAAACTTGTACAGAGGGATAATCAACAGTCTCAATTGCATCGACTCCAGCTAGATATTCGACCTCAGTAACTAATATAGCCACCTCAGTTAAAGAGTCTTTAGGTATTGTTACAGTAATTTTTTGATATGGCACACCTTGGCCATGAGTAGCAGGTTTGAAGGGACCATTATAGATCATTACAACTGAAGAACAACCAGCATTATTTTTTATACTACAAAACGGTGGACTGGATAAACCCCCACCACACTTTTTCATGTAAATATATGCTTTTGTAGCTGTTTTTGATTGTAAGGTACGTGGTTCAGAGCATTGTACAACAAACCGCTACAACCCTCGTCTGATAACCAAGAAAAATTAGCGAACTCAAACAATAACGCACCTAGTTCGCCCAATGATAATAATAACAATTGAATTAAGCCCGCTTTAATTATTATTTTTTTTAAAGGGGTTGCCAATATCCACTAGCTAGATCGCTAAGTGAATTCCATTCATACACTTTGTTTGGTTCCAATTGTAACTTGAAATAATTTGAAGCTCTTGCCCCGTGAGAGGTGTATACAGTATAAGCTGTATTAAAAGTGCAGCACAGTCTCTTGGGGTTTTAAAGGATTTACCTCTTGTAAAGAGTGTTGGATCGTAGTTGTCTTCCGCTGAAAGTATAGAAAAGTTCAATGATCCATATTTTCCCTTATCTTCTTCTGGATAAGTCAGGCCTTCTTCTACTTTTATTTTTCACACTTTGCGTTTGGTATATTTAGCATAGCCCAAGATTTCATATAACCCGATTCATTTCAGCAGTAAACCGAAGCTCTACCAAAGAAGCAGGAAAAACATATCGTTGCAATTGATTTTGGTGCTTTAGCTAAATGTACCCTGCTTGGCTGCCATAAACGGAGACTTTTTATAGACATGCCAGTTGAAATTCTTATAGTGTTTTTTAAAATTCTTCAAGTCAGATTCAAATTTGCCATTTTTAATAGATTCCCTTATTTGTGATAAGAATCTAATATAGTTGTGTAAATTGTGACAGGTTAGTAGAACTGTTGATAGCATTTCGCTTGTATTTAACAGGTGAACTATATATGCTTTTGAGAATTTGGATTTGCAAGTGTAACACTGACATTTTTCATTGATAGTCTCAACATCTTCTGAAAAATCGGTTTCCTCAGGATTTAGGCTAACTATAGGCTGTAAAAAAGTTCCGTGTGGCTGGAATTCTAAATTTAAAGCATTGCCGTAATTGGCAACCTGAGTAGCATAGGATGAGTCGAAAACGTCTACCCCACGAACTATGCCTTCTAACAACTCTTCTGGGGTGTTCATTTCAAAACAGAAATTCGGCTTGTCGCGGTATTCAGGTGTTAAAGACTCTAAACTTTGTGAAATCTGCTCTCCTTTCTGAGACGGGGTTCCATGGAGCGATGAAATTAAATAGCCTTTAATGTGTTTTTGATGCTCTTTTAACATTTCACTAGCTCTTTTACGCTCTGCGTAGTATATTGAGCCACCTAGTACACCAAGCAAATTGCTGCCTTTAAGGTCTGATTCTAGCAATTCGTTTAACCAATTGATATTTCTTCTAACTGACTTGTTAGCTCTCTTTTCTGAAGGTATCTTCGTAGTGGAGCATAAAAGATCATGTAAAGGTATTACTATGTCGGGCTTCCAATTATTAATGATTTCATTGTACTCATCAGCGCCTACTCTAAGTTTTCCCTGGTGTGCAGATAGGGAAACACCAGTGTTGTTAGTATTTAAATCTTCGTCCGCATTTTTAATTAATTTGTTATCATTTAAATCGACTAACAATAAAGGGCTTTTAGAGTTAATAGCTTCACCTAATCCAGATTTTAAAGTTTCTTTGTAGTATTTTTTATCAAAATAATCTTCTAAGTGGATTAAAACGCCAAGGTTAGGTTCCTTAGCTCTAGTAAGCAAGTTGTCCTCCAGCTTTTTAATAAGATGAGGCACTAAACCACCGTTCTTAGTGTATAAAATACAGTTTGGCGTATTTATTTTTTCATTTTTTGACAGCAGCTCTCCCAAGCGGAATTTAAAACTACTCTCTTTAATTAAATTATATTTAAATTGAATAGTTGCCATTGTTATTTAACAGCTTTGGAAGAGAATGAACAGGAGAATTTATTTTTACTATTTTATTCTAATTTAAATTAGAATTTTTTTAATTTTTAGCGTCTTTTGATGTTGAGAGTAAGCAATCGGATGTTAATCTTTTACATAAAATATAGCTCATTGTTAAATTGCCTCTATGATGCCATAAAACAGCTAAGTTATTTATTACAGGCAAGCTGTTTTTCTTAATTTTTAGACAATGTGAATAGTAGCTCTCTGATTCTATGAATTGGTTTGAATTTTGGTGGATGAGTGCTAGGTGGAAATATAGATAGAGTTTTAACTCATTTAATTTGGCCTTGCTCTCCCTTTTAGGGCGTATCTTATTTACCAGTTCAATTAATTTGGAGTAGTATTGAACTAAGTATTGGTCAGCGGGGTTTCGCTTAAGCTGCTCATTCTGAATTAACTGCTGCACTATTAAGTACATTTGTAAATCTTTATTCTCCTCAAATAAGTGTTCCAATTCAACGCATCTGGGCGGGTTCACGTCACACTGAGTTGTTAAGAATTTCCCTGTTAATTTTTCGATATTCATTTTTATTAATATAGTTAATAATTTTTTTCAATTTCATGATATATAATATTTTAAAGAATACACTTTCTGAACCAAATGGGTTTTACAAATATGCCTCCTTCCCGCCCTATAAATTAATGGTGGTATATCACTTTTCCTTGAGATATTAGCGTCTCAACACATTGTCCCATTACAATAATTCTCTTATTGTTTATTTCAATATTTAAGTATTTAGCTAAAGGTTTTATTTCAGACCACAGCATCGTATTAATATCTTTACCTCTGGTACGTTTTCTCAAATCTTTTTTGTCATGGCTTATACATACATACCTTTTTTTTCTATCCGTGTGACTTATCAATACATAATGGCCCGGGTTTAAATTCCTGAGTCTTGACTTGAAATGTTCTCTTATTCGGGCTTCATCTTCTTGGTACCAATCCCAAATGTTATCTTCTCTATACCTAGTTCTACCAACACACTTATAGCTTCCAGAAGATACGTTGTAGTTGTTGTTACTCTCTACAGAATAGTATAATACATGTGCGACCGGGCTGTGTGAAGGGGCGTAGAACAGTCCTCGGTTGAGTCGACCACTAATATTTACGACTATTGACTCATAGACGCCCGGGTTATCTATTTGTTCTATGTAGGCTATTCTATCTCTAAGCTCCATATCTATAAGTTTGGATTCATCTATTAGAGTGTTATCTTTTATGCGGCGTTGAGAAAACGGCATAGGCATACTATTGAGGTTACACTCTATAGTACCAACGTTCTTGTAGATAGAGTAGTCTTTTATCTGCCCATTGATATCTATATAGTTGTACTCGTCTACTTGTACTTCTTTGTATTTGCGTTTGGATATATTCAGTTTAATTTCATCTATGCTATCTTTTATCATGTATATGAAAATTTCAATTGTACAACCAGGGATATGTGAATCTATTCGTATTGCCCTACCAATGACTTGATCAAGCAAGCTATAGTTCCAATGCAAAGTGAGTATATGTACCTGCTTGACATTTTTCAGCGATATCGACTCACTTATAATCTTACTACCTATAAGTACATTGTAAACAGAGCCATCGATATTTGCAGGGTCATTGAACTCCTCAACCACTGACTCGCAGTGAGATATTTCTCCAGTACATACAGCTATCTTGATGCCGGGCATTACAGCCTCTAGTATTTTTACAACGCTTTGTATGCCGTTTTCCTTTATATATTCGCAATATATATAAGCTGGGTACTGGATGTTTTTAAGCATTGTGTATATTTTTATCGCATATGTTTGCAACATATTCATATTTACCTCTGACAAATTCATAGTTGACAACTTGGATCTGAGTGTTTTTGATACAAGGGTTTCATATACCTTTTCACACCTTATGCTAGTATCTGGAACGCTTAAATAATCTCTTTTCTGTTCTGCACTCATGTCCAGCGGCACGACAGGATATTTATAGCCAAGATCTTCTCCTCTGTAAATAACCTTTACATTGTACTCATTATTTGTATATTTGAGGATGTTTTTTTGGGGTAATAGTTCCATAATATCATAGAACTCTTCTACCTTATCTATGTATTTAGTAGCCGTTAAAAATAAGACAACTCCCTTATGGATCTTTATTTTATTATATAGTTTATTTATCTTTCTAACGTGATGTACCTCGTCATAGATAAATATATATTTGTAATCTGGATCGAGTTTAAGACTATCTACTTTGAAAATAGTTGTATACTTCATCTTCAACTTCTTGTTGTACCTTCTGTTATACGCATCTACTTGCTTTTTAAAGTTAGCATTTGTTATATCATTTTTACCCACGATGATTGGAAATTCATAGTAGCCATATAGATTGCTGCTGAGAAACGACTCGCAAATAGATATAGCAGTAAAACTTTTACCAGCTCCAGTACTGAATAATAACAACGCTGACCTGTTGTTACTATCCGGGCTAATAAAATTTTTTGCAAATTCCTGATGGTGTAGTAGCATAATGTTATATTTACCGGGGTAAAACTACTATACTTTGTAATGGTGAAGTATTTTTCAATTATACCGTCAATAATAGATTTTTATTCGTAACATTGACTATATTTTATTAAAAGATCAAACTTAAACTTACCATATCCAGATATAATAAAACAAGCTAATTCATAAATAAATTGCGCCGTGTATTGCTTTAGCCAATTATTTAAGCAACCCTTCAAAGCTAAATAGCTAAAATTGTTAAATATTATATCCATTATTGTTTCCTGAATTACTACGTCAAGCTCTAACCGGTTTTCTTGGATGGTTGTTAAATAAAAATCAGCTTTAAGTAAGTAGAATATGCCGCAAATTTCTCTAAGTATCCACTCTTTTAAGCTTGATGAACTTACCGGTACTATTAGTTGTTTTAAGCTTGGAATAGTCTCTACAAGTTCTAAATACTCATCTTTTCCAGTGTTTGGGTTGAACTGAGGGAGCCAAATATCAAGCTTTGAAAGCAAATTTTCAGTCAAAAGGGGGACCCAGTGAAACTGGTAGATGTTGGATCTGTCCACCCATGATTTAGTTGATAATTGATTAAAATGCTGCAAATATGACCTCGAAGAAATAACAATTTCGGGTCGTACGCTAAGCAACTGGACCATGCCGCACTTTTTAAGTAAGCCAGTTTGAATATTAAAATCATAAACTAAATGCAACGGGGTGCACTTGCAAAGTGGGCAGCATAACTCACCTGTCTTCGACTGGATCTGGAACCACCCGCGAATACAAATGAAGCAATACGAATGATAGCAGGGTGCTAAGTAAGACTTATTTACAAAATTATTCAGACAAACACTACATCTAGCTATGCCTCCAAGGAGATGGCTTTCAACCATTATCGTTTATTTTTGTTTTATTTAAATTAAAAAACAATTAATTGAAAGCAATATTATTTTAACATGCTTCAAGCTAGATCCCGTTTAAACTTCTGCAACTTCAGTTGAACTGAAGACCTCAAACTCTTTATTATTTGTAGGTCATTAAAACCTACGATGATTAACTCAAAAAGCCCATCTTTGTCGATATCCCTTTTTATTATTTGGTAGCCCTGAGTTAGTAATGGTTGACTGTAAGTTAGTAGCAACCCTAATTGATTATTTGGCAATAATACCAAATCAAACATTAACATTTGTTTTGAATAAGTAGTTATCAATAATTGGTAATTTCCGCATAATTCCAAATCTACAACAATAGTTGCTAAAATTGGGTCATAATTTGACACTTTAGGAATTTGTAGGTATTGGGGGTTTGTTATAGTGTAATCCTTGAAGTATATTATTTGACCTAAAGCATTGGCTATTAATATTCCTCCCAAACCTTCGAATTCGTTCAAGTTTTGGACGCTTGTTATTGGAGAGGTGAGTGCCCATTGAAAGGTTTTTGTAAGGTGTTCATCCTTAAGGTTTATAATGGTAGTTACTACACCATCCTCTGTACCCACTATCCACCCCGTATTCCCTTGAGCATCGGAGTAGTTCATAATTGATAACAATTTATTGGGTAATAAATTCCAAAATATATCTATCGGGGCAGTTTCCTCAGTATTAAATTCTGACCATTCATTTGTTTTGTGATCTTTAAATAGAATTAAATTTTGACCTTTTGAAAAACTTAATAACAACCAATTAAAATTCTTTTGAGAGTTGAATCGCTTATCAAATAGAATTTTTAAAGGTGCCCTATCCAAGGGTATTGAGTGAGTAATTTTAATATTTTCCTGCTCCTTTATTAAGTTAAGTTGACCAAATTGGAGATTAAAACAATTTTCCATGTTGTTAAAAGTAGTGAGTATCAAATAAATTAAATCGTCATCATTTTTTTCTGAATAATAAATTAGATTAATAATTTCTAGCTGGTTATTTAACCTAAACTTCTTTACTTGCCAGGATTGACTTTTTGAGTCATACTTGGGGTAAAAGACCCCCTTTGATAGTGTTAGTATTGCGGGTAAACTAGAGTTTTGTTCTTGCCCAAAACTTAATGTGGGAGTCGCCAATATGCTACCTCTTCCAATATCTGAAAGCTGTTCAAAGTGGCAGACTTCAAACGGAACACTGTCGGGTTGACTTGAGATGGCAGTCTGAAATTTTTTGGGTTGGGTCATAGTATATTTTATTATTTCATAATATGTTTTAACATTTAAAAATATTATTTAAAATTTTTAAAAAGACAAAATTGTATGAAAACTTTGATGTTGTCGATTAAATGACTTAATATTAAATTAAATATGATTTTTATTTAAATATATAATAATTATGAAAATAAATATTCAAAGTAGCTTAAATTCTGCAAGTGGAGGAGATTTTATCCCTGTGATAAAATCTGATGGGCGCCCGGCGGCTGATTTTGACTCAACTTTGGAGCCCACTTTACCCGACAGTTCTCAAGCCGGGTGTAATAATAATCAGGGTATTTTTTCCAAGCAAGTTTATTATAGATATTTGACACAACTTCGCTATGAGCAGCTGACTCGAGAACCTAAAAGACTCGAAAGTAAGCTGATTACCCTTCAGAGAACAGTGGATGACGTTTATCGAACACAGATAGACCTGGTTAATCGACTCGGGGGGCAGTTGAAAGGGTATAAAAGCAATGACCATGTTAATCTAACAGAATTGCTAAGCAGTAAAATTAGTTCCAAGTTGGCTACCACTAGTAGTGCTTTATCAGATAAAGGGGAATGTCTTCATTTTGGAAGAATAATTTTACCACGTTCAAACCTTTACCAAACCCTGCTGTCAAATCACTATAAGCTTCAGCCCATATTGAACAGTCCAGACTTTTTAGCTCAGCTAACTCGCCATAAGCGTTGGATGGATGCTATAAAGCTTGCTCGTTATTTAATTGATCAACTGCCTCATTTTTTCAAATTAAAACACTCTAAATTTGTCGACCATCTTAAAGAATTGGGGCAAAATGGACTAAACTTAATTGCTAAGGGCCTGTTTACCGATTTGAACTTTGCCATCGAGAGTTACCTAAGTCAAAAAACAAGTCAAGCAGGCGATGGTTTGAAAAAAGTGAAAAGTTTACTTCAACATATGATAGGGTTAAAATCATTCGAGCTCATAGTGACTGAGCAGCTTATCAGTGTCGTAATTATTGGAAAGTGTCAAAACGATCAGAGATTAATTGCATCAAACGATAATTACTTGAACTTACACTTAAAACTCACCCAGCTATTTTCTGAGGTCATTAAAAGTACGTTATTTGGAATGATATATCAAGGTGCCATCGCAGCCCTCAACGGCAAGTTACCGGATATTAATTTGGAAAATCTCAATAAACTCAAACAGCTGAGCTCAATTCGGCAACTGTACAAACTCAACCACCCGCTCCTTTTAAAACATAAAACCTTGGCTAGAACCTTTGCTAACACAAAAGGTACTTAACCTTGCTCATTCTTTAATTATCGCAAAAGTCGAAAACTTCCGATCATCTGAGTTGTATCTACAACAAATAAACACTGCTAGAACCAATAAATTGACACAAATAGCAGACCAGCCCACGAACACAAAACCCATAAAGCTTATTCCTTCCCTTAAACACTTCCACAACGAGGTTATAGTAATCTGGAACGAGCTACGCTTTCTAGCTTTTTTAAGAATTCAGCATAGGCTCACAGAGCTAGTAGAGGTGGAATTTAGCGCTCTAACAGACTGGGTGCAAGATCTTAAACTGGATCCTAGCTCTGAGCCTTTTAAATATTTAAACCTCAACACCGGCCAACAAGATGCCTTTTGCCAATTTATAGAAGCTTTTTTCGTCCCTTATCATTTAACATGCTTAAAAAATGGCATTTTTGGCGGGCTATAAATAAAGTATCTCTCTCTCCTCCACCAGAGGCAACAACAGCTTCGGAATCGAAAACAAAATGATCAAGAAACTCTACTATCTTGCCAGTCTCCTTGTGCTTCTCATTTACCATGGTTGCTGGCCGGTAGTAGGCAATTTTGTCGGGCTTGTCTGTCGGCAGTAGCCATCTAAAACCCATGGGTTCCCACAAGTATTTTACAGCTAAAGGCTTAATCCAGCCAATATTCCACGATATCAGTAAATTGTATAGGTACTCCGTTTCCTTAGGATACCCGGTGTGCACAAACACCTTATCACCCTTGGCCAGCACCCTAAATTTGGGATTCTAAGATGATAAGTCAGTAATGTCTTACATCCAATAAATCAAATCAAAGTCTAGTTCAGGCAACTCAATTCTTAGTGGTTTCGAATAATTTGGCGCTCTATTAAGTTCAACTATTGTGTCATCTCTGGCTAGCTCCAGCCCCTACCATTCCAGAGGGATAGTCTAAAAGAGTCATAGATGCTACCGCTCACCAATCAGGGGGTTCAAAAGTGTTCAAGCTTCATATACATTAATATTATTCTCAACATCGCCTTTAATTTCTCAAGCTTCTTTTGCTCCGTTAACTAATCCTTTAACTTGGTTGATTCCTAATTTTATAGCAATCTGTTTAGCTGCTATTTCACCAGCTTGTTTGCCAACAATTTTATCAGCTTGCCTCATTGCTGTACTACTTGTATAAGCTTGTTAGTCCTTTTAGTTTTAACAGTTTCAATTCTTCATAAATTTGCGGGTGTTTTTCTAAGAATTTTTAAAGAAAAATAATTGCAATATCCAGAAAAGAGTCTACAATTGCAATTAAAGTTTGGTGAGAGTTTGTAGTTTCGATTGTTTTTCCAAAAAATTTCTTGCACTAATTCTATTTTTTGATGTTTTCATTAGAGGTATAAGCATTTAGACCATCATATTGGTATTTTTTAAAGCTAAAATTGAAATGTAAGATATATAATAAGACTATTTAAACAAAAATAGTAAAATTGAACAAAACTCGTAATAATAGCCGCAGTTATTTATCAAACACCAATAGCACTGTTGAATCACAAGCAAAACCACATGGACACTCCAGGAATTGACGTTACAAATTTGACTATAAGCTTTGCACAAAAGTGTCTATTTGATGATTTGGATTTTTCGTTGGTCATGGGAGATAAAGTGACAATTGTTGGCGAGAATGGGTGCGGTAAAACCACTTTCTTACGACTTTTGAGCGGAGTAGAATATTCTTACTCGGGAACAATAGACGTCGAGGGAAGAGTCGGTTTTCTACCACAACACTTTGAAGATATTACTCGCGGTGAAGAATCAGCAATAGTGACGTTGTTACGATCCCTAAAAGATACCGAAATGAATAATTTTCTAGAACAACCTTACCGACCACTGTCATCGGAATGGTACCACGAGTTAAACTCGTTGGGTGGTCATGAAATATTTCGACAAGCAAACCTATTAGGATTAGGTGGCGACTTGCTCGAAAAACCTTTTACTCAATTGAGTGGCGGCGAGAAAACAAAAACTATGCTGTGCGCGCTTAGTATTGCAGAAACTGATATCATTTTATTGGACGAACCCACGAATCATTTGGACACACAAGGAATAGTATGGTTGGAGAACTTTTTGAAGGAATACACCGGGGGTATAATTATGGTTACACACGATCGTAGTTTGATTAATGCTGTTTCAAATCGTATTTCAGAACTCACCCCAAAAAAGTTTGTACATTTTCGTGGAGGGTACGACAACTATTTGGAACAAGAAGAAAAGAAACGTAAAAAATTGCTTTTGGAACGTCACCAACAAGAAAAAGAGATGAAAGTTTTGAAACAAAAATCGATCCAACTCAAATCCAAAATGAAAGACAAAAAGATTCGGGATAGTTGGGATAGAGACAAACTGAGTCACAATAACCAGGAACATCGTGTACAAATGGGAAATACAAAAGCGTACAACCAACTCACAAGGAAGCAAGAGCACCTTAGTGATGCCATGGTAGAAGTAATACCAGAAAGAGCGAAAATTTTGTTCGAGTTTGAAGACACTAGTGTATCATCTCTTTGCGTGGAAGTATCTGATATCGCTAAAGCGTATTCGAAACTACTGTTTAGTCATCTATCATTTACATTGGTGAGTGGCGATAGACTTATAATACAAGGACCTAACGGTACAGGAAAAAGCACACTGTTGAAAATTATTATGGATAGTACACTAGCAGATGATGGTGATGTACATGTTGAAAGTAGCGCAGTTGTAGGATATTTAGATCAAGAACAAGAAAGCTTGCCTCTAGACAAAACAGCCATAGAGTTTTTAATGGAAGATCCAAAGATTAGATGTACCAAGAAAAAAGCTATAGCTAGTTTAGTCAACTTGGGGATCTATAGTTGGCATGATCTTACAAACCCGATGAAAGACCTCAGTATTGGGTGTAGGCGAAAGGTACAGCTTTGTCAGATCATTATGAGAAGGAGTACCATTATTCTATTGGATGAACCCTCAAATCATATCGATTTTCCAAGCTTGGAGGTTATTGAGGAGGCTCTTACAAGCTTTCCTGGTATAATAATTGCAGCTACACACGATAGGCGCTTTACTGAAAAAGTGGGAACCAAAACACTTAATATCGGTGATTATAAAAATTAAAACCCAGCTATCATCGTCTTTTCGCGTGGATCAACAGCGATAAATTTAAACCAAATTACTATAGCAATGACCATTATTTGGTACGATTCTTCTTGGAATCTTCACACAGGGCTGGCTTCGCTACCACATGTTTCAATTAAGGATGAAAGTTATATGGTAGCTGGGAGAATTGAACACTAGACATTAAAGGCTCATCTAAGGTAGCCTTGAAAAAGACTTAAAATTCATGGAGGGTTTACTTACTAAGCAAGATAAAATATTAAAGTATTTATCTGATAATTTCCGGGAAATCAAAAAATACAGCTTCTTTTTAAATAAGTCTACCCTTTCCACTCAACAGTTCACGGTAATGATAAAAGAGTAAAATTGGAACCAGAGAAAGTGACCTTTTAATGACTTGTTTAAGTATTTTTTATTTAGTTACGTCAACAATGATGACCACGAACCTACCAATTCTATCTCCTCCCATGAATTTGTTGAAAAGTTAAAAAAGTTTTGGTTAGCCTAGGCATAGCCCAGGGCGTGTAGCCTCGGCATAGCCCAGAATTGAATACATCCCATCAGTACCAAACTTTTCTTTTATAAGGTCCCAAGCATCGTGAGCGATTAATCAAATTTACTTACAATTCTTCTGTACACACCATCGTAGTTAATTGGAGTTATATCATAACGTATATTTGAAAGATTTTCAACCTAAAGGTTCGCAAACACCATGATACTCAATACAATTGATGAGATAGATCTGCTAAGTGGATATGTCAATATTAGTCTTAAGGTGGGTATAAACGACCCTCGTCATAGAGTAATAACAGAATATTTATAACAGCCATACCAGCTAATAACACTTATTGGGAGCACTAGTAAGTTCAATAGATACATGTTGAGAAGTCTGAATAGTAGTTGTAGAAGAGGCAACTGTAGTAGTAGTAATTGGTCTAACATATATTTCCTTTTCTGTATATTCAGGGCATCCAACTTCAGTCTTACAATAACATCTCTTAACACAGATATTCGTGTTTATATTACACCAAGCCATATCAAGATCTCTTTGGATTTGAAGGTCAACCATTACATCTCTACAATCATCTCTTTCATACTTAATATAAAAACGTAATGTAACGAATTGATTTAAATAGCTGAGAATAATTAATTTTTAGTGTTATTATTTTTTAATTAATATATATCAAATCAATATTCAACCCATGGTTGTAGTTTCTGTCAACCTTTTACGTTTTTAACCTTTGCGTCATCTTATTACTGAATTTATCGAATAGACCCTTACCATTTCATTTTTTTTACCCGCATAATTCATACAGCACAGGAATTCGCATACTTTGCTTTACTGGCAATTTGTTGTCCAATTGTGTACAAACTATCAAAATAAGGTGTAAAAAATTCATTGTATTCGGGCTTTTGATGTGTTTTTTATTTTGATGAGAACTAGGTAATAAAATAGACATTTCCCTTCCATGCAAAAGATAACTACTTTCAACTTCCAACTTCCCCACTAGCTAAGGGGGAATCTGCGTTTGAGCCTTAATATCTTTCTCAGAAGAAGAACTAAATTGAAGTGACTTAGCTCTCCCTTTCCAACAAAAGCCATAGAAATTTCTAATAACAACTTAACTTAGATTGTTTGGTGTTAATATCATCTTGGTAAACCTTGAGAACTTTAATTGCAATATATCCATATATCGCCAGAGATAACAGTTATACAAAGGAAGCCTAAGTATTAATCATGTAATTAAGATATTAAGCAATTTAAACTCTATTAAGATTAATTAAGAAATCCGCGTATTCTTAAGAATGTTCTTCATTGCTATATAATTCTGTGTAGAATTTCTTGATATTCTCAGCTATCTCGGTTTGATCTTTAATAGAAAACCATTTATCTAATTCTAAGTCTAAGATATTGTTGGGGGTTTGCTGGCTATGTCTGATCCTTCTTCTTTCACTATGTATTTTTTCGCATTCGTATTTTATGTGGCCTAGCTCTTTGCACATAAAACATCTTACTGGTGCGTTCTTAGGGTTTACATAAGTAATCATATTCCCAAAATCAATCTCTCTAGGGATAATGATGACTGAAACTCTGTTTAGCGGCTACAGGTTCTCCAAAGTGTTCGTACTCACTAACTATGAATTCAGTGAATTGCATTCCTGTCATGTTGATCTTGATATAATTTGCTCTTAAGACAATAAACACTTGCCACGACACACAGGAGCATTAACTGTAATACAAGCCGATCCAGGAAAAGATGTTTGATTGTGGAGGGCTCTATGGTTTAACACTACTGATTCTATACTTTAGCTTTTGCATTTGTTTAAACAGATTTAGTCTAGTTCTTCAGTACTAATAAAAAATTTTTACTTTCAAGGTTTAAAGCTATTTTTAACACATCAGTAAAATTTGAGATAGTAGCTGGCGGAGATGATTTCTTTATTACTCTAGGAACTTTACAAGTTTTCTCAGGGCATAGCCGGTTTCTTGTATCCTAAGCACTTTGCTAATGACTTGGTCTCTGCCACTCATACATTGCAAAAAGAATTCGTCATCTGTTGTACCAGCTATATAGCTACTGGCAATGTTTATCAAAAGCTTGTCGTTCAAATATAAAGCACCGATAGTTTGGCTCATCTGTTTTACATTTACTGCAGAACCCTTTATTCTATGTTTTACAATAATATGTTCTTCATCCTCGCATTCCCTTAGACCAAATGTAAGGCCAATCTTAAATGTCAGATCATGCAAAGAACAGTTGAGTATAGCAGCAACTCTTTCATCCAGAATCGCTCCAAGTAGTTCCGGGCACACCTTGGATGGCAACATCGCTTCATACTTACCTGTCGTAATCCTAAATACATTCATCTCATCCCCGTCAAAATCCGCATTATATGCTTTGCACAACTTTGGGTTCATAGATATAGTTAGAAGATTGCTTGTTTTCATCTTTACAGCCATTACAGATGTTTTAGATAATGTCGGGTGTCTTATAAATAGGCAGATGTTGTGATTAAAGTTGTCCAAGAACGATTGTGGCACTTGTATTGTGTCTACGTCTAGGTTTGGATTTGGTATAATGACAGATCTTCCGCAGTAGCTCGAATTTTTACCCATCAGTATATTTCTTATAAAACCTTCTTTAGCATTTATCTTTGTTCTAAGCTTTTTGAGTATATCCTCAAATAATTGCTCGTCGTACTTAGTTATGAGTTTGTTGTACAGGCCAGAGAGATCACCTAACCCGTAAGAAGTGTAGAACATATCCGAGGCTCTTATGTAATTCGGCGGTACTACTATGTATTTGCAAAAATAGGGGAATTCTTTGCTAAATTCAGGATGAAAATAAGACTTGTGTATAATACCGCAATGGCCCCTACAAGTAGATGCGGGGCAAATGGAACACTTAATGTTGTTGGAAGAGCCCATACAACTATCAAAAGCAGTAGCAATTCTAAACTTGTTCACATCGAACATTTTCTCAATAGTCTCATCATCTAAAACGCTTACACAAGCTTTGCCACCTTTGAATTCCAGATTGATGTGTAAAGCATACAGCAGATACTGGAATGACCTGAAGCTCTCTGGAACTGCGCGCAGATCCCTCTGATCGCTATCTAGGCCAAATTTTTCTTGTATAATTTCCCACGCATTGTGGGCTACAAGGCAGTCTTTGTCTAGCTCTCCTAGCCTGAATGCCCCGTCGATAGCTTTACCTTTTACAGACTGACCACTGACTCTGTTGAACTTTTTAGTCTCTCCAAGACTATAGCTCTTTTCAATAACTTGATGTCTTAATAAATGGTAGTATATTGGGCCGCAGAATATCTTGTTCTCAAGGGCATTATCGCCATAATAAAAGGTATTATAGCCGCCTTTAAACATGTTACGCTCGCTGTACGGGACAACTTCACCAGAAGCAATGTCTAGTCTGTATATTATATCTTTTTCTTTACCCATAGTCATCTCTAAAAGTTGTCCCACGGTCATTCTACTAGGTATCGCATGGGGGTTAATAATAATATCAGGATAAACTTTTTGGCCGTCAACCATTGTATAGAACAGATTCTCGGGATCTACTATTTTGCTTATAACACCCTTTTGTCCATGTCTACTTGTAAGTTTGTCACCAACCATCAGCTGCTGTGTTCTTTTTGTATGAATCTTGAAAATTCTATGTTCTATATCGTTACCGAGAATTTCAACTTTACAAACATTTATATCCCAATCAAAACTGTTTTTTAGATATCTGAGGCCGCCCTCCCAATATGTGGCTATATATTCTTTAGACCTCACGATGCCTCTTCTGATGCCATCGTTATCGATGGGTATTACAAACTTTCCAATGCTTTCTTTGAAAACGATAACATCGTATCTAACATTCTCGAACATCCATGTGCTGTTTTTATTTATAACTATGGCATCTTCCATGTTGTAGCCGAGATAACTGGCTATGGCACAGTTCACCATAAGGCCATTTATGGGTAGCTGCTCACCAAGCGGTGTATTAACATGGGCTTTGCTACCATACTTTAAATACTTTGCATTGTGTTTGGGCGCAGCAAGCTCCATAGCCTGTTTACCCATATTAGCTTGAAACATTGATCTGGTGGCTTGATTGTGGTTCTTCAACGGGTTGGTCGTAGCACTAAACCCGAAGATGCTTTCGCCCGCTATCAACCTACCTGTCCCAATCTCCAATCTGACGTCAAGGGCAAAATGTTTTGTGATTCCAATCTTAGTGCTTTCGGGTGTCTCTACACAGCAGTATACCCCTTTGTGGGATTGGTGGAGCATTCTCATGTCGACTGCATATGCATCCTTTCTGGATGGTATACTAACCTTTGTCAGGCAAGACATTGTGTCCTTCAAAGACTTCCTACCAACTGTTTCGCAAACTCCGTGGTAATCATGTTTGTCTATGGGCCATTTACCAGAAACCATTTTGGATAGCAGAGTATCATAAACCTTTTTCCCCTTTACCAGGTTGCATATGGAATATATCAATTCACCGGCTGTATATATTCTTTTGTACTTTAGATCGTTTCTCTCAGCTTCTTCACCAAGCAGCACATCCAGCATTTCGGTGGTGATATCATTATTGACTATATCGTTATTGTCAACCGTAGCCAAATCGTTGGATAACAAAAACCTGTCATCGTCTACCTTGATATGCTTATCATCCAGGTACAGTAGATTGTCGTCGAGGTGTAATATACCGTAGTCTGTCTTGACCACACGTTTTAGCATATATTTCGTCGCACGCTTCACCTCGGGTTTCACCTCGGGTTCCTCGTCATCTGTCTCCATTTCCATTTTAAAAGGCTCAGGTGGCCAACCCGTTTTAAAAGGCTCTTTTCCCAACTCAAACTTTTTAACCTCTTTCCTCAACACAAAGTTTTTAACCTCTTGGCTGATTATAACCTTTTCTACTCCTTCTATAATAAATGCTGTAAGAGGTAGCTTGTAATAGCCGCTATAGTTACAAAAATCATATTCAACGGGAGATCCATAGGAGCTACCAACCATCAGAGGGATGTAAAACTTCCCATTGCCTATCTTATAGGTCTTGTTATATTTGTAGCATTCTTCTAGTGTCCAAGGGACAACCAACCCGGAAGTATCGCCAAAGATCTTTCCAAGATAATAGTCGTAGTCTTCTACTATGTCTTTGAGTATTTTCATTTGGATTTGGTACAAACTGTTTTTTCAGACACTGCTTCAATTATTTCAGAAACTACTCCAGATATAAAATATTAGTATAAAATATTAGTTTAAAACATTAGTTAACACAGTAAATTTTAAAACTAAGGTGAAAATAATATTTGAAGCAGCCATTATCCCTAAAGCTGATATTCTGTTCATTTTATTATTTGAGGCGTATAAAGTGTTATCCAAACACTTAAACATGAAGTAACCTGATGAGCCACAAGCTATGAATAAAGCAAGCCAATCAACAGCTTCAATATGAACAACGCATAATAAAATAGCAGGGATCCAAACTGTTAATGAATAGCCGTAAAAGGTTAAAAACTCAAGTAAATTTGGTTGAAGCTCAAAGTACTTGCTGACCCCCCAAAGTAATACGGGTGAACAATATACATAAAAATAGACCGAGAAAGCCGCCACGCTCAGTTCTTTATAGGCCGTGGTATCGCTTCTAACAGATTGGACAATAAAAAGTAAGAAAATTAAAGTTGTTGGGATCCAAAAAGGACCGTACAAGTCAGGTTTAAGCTGTATTGTTTCCACGAAGTTTCCCCGCGGGTTTACGCTCTTCAACATTCTAGTAGTGACATCTTGTGTGTCCACGTCAAAGTATTTGGAGTAGTTACTCAATTTAAAGAAGGAGAAGCGTGATAAATTCTTATCAGTTGCTTCGACAAAGGTTTGGTTCGGATTTACTCTTGGGAGGTTACGAGTGTTAGCACTTAACGAGCCTGAAATGTTATTTGAATCGTGGTTAAAGTTTTGAAATTGTAATTCTGAACTTTCTCCCTTAAATTCTGCATCTAACTCCTTAACTTGCATATAATCGCTATTTTTACTCATTTTTAATATTTAAAATACGTCTAGATTAAATTTTTAAACTAATACTCAATATTTTAAAGTCTTTAAACAAAGGGGAGAGTCTCCTCGTAAACAAAGGAAGGGGTCTTCCTTACACCTCTATGGTTTAGAGAATTGGAAAAAGGATTCCCGAAGAAATGGTCTTAGACCCAATAGCACTGGTTAAAATTGAAAATAAGAAAGAAAGATAAATGGATTAAAATCAAGCAATTAAATTTAAATATAAATCTAATGAAGAATCAGCCATTAACATCTAGACTCACCCCGCCAAACTTAAAGTATAACTTTTTGTACTATAGTGATGCTCCTCAAGTAGCATTAGACGAACCCTGCGTCCTGGGCATTGACGAAGCTGGTAGAGGACCCGTATTAGGACCTATGGTATACGGCGCTTGTTACTATCCATTAAGCTTTGAAGAAGAATTCAAAAAATTAAATTTCGATGACTCGAAAAAGCTGAGCAAAGAAAAGAGAGAAACATTATTTAGATTATTTGAGACATATAAAGATAAGGTTGGTTGGATAATTCACTCACTATCTCCGCAATTCATCTCCACTTGCATGCTTAGAAAGAACAAATACAATCTCAATGATTTGGCGCATGATACTACTGTGGGAATGATTCAAAAGCTTGTTGATTTGGGAGTGGCGATTGAGCATGTCTATGTTGACACAGTTGGACCGCCTAAAAGCTACGAGCAATGGCTTACGAAACAATTTTCAACAATAAAGTTCAGAGTTGCAAAGAGGGCTGATTCACTTTATTCATGTGTTTCTGGAGCAAGTATTTGTGCGAAGGTGATTAGAGACAGCATACTTGAAAATTGGGAGGAATCTTTGGATTTAGCAATTTCAGAACGCCTTGGATCAGGATACCCTGCCGACCCCCTCACTAAGGAATGGTTGGCAAAGAGCGTGGACCCTGTATTTGGCTATTACCCAGTTGTTAGATTTAGCTGGTCTACCATCGATGATCTGTTAATTAAACAGGGAATTAAAATCAACTGGCCTGAGTCAGAAGGTAAGCCCAAAACACGCACTAGATCTATACAAACAACGCTCCTCACACAAGAGTACCAAAGTCGCAGCCCGTTCTTTAAAAAAAGAAAGATGCTTAATTTGTAAAAGAACAAAAGAGTTTTACCATTAGAAATAGCATTACTTGGTGTGCAAAAACTCAAAAGTTCATCTAATGTTACTTTTAATTCCCTTTTAACTGGTATTTTTGACCATTTTACTGTTAAAGGGGGCTTCATGTGAGCCGATATGTCTGCCCTTAGATACAAAAAATCTCGCTGAAGAAAAGGAGAATGTTGGTAAACTCACCTAAATCTTGAGAATATTCCTCTAATTTTTACACAAATTCCATAAAAAAACTAAAAGTTTCGGGGTTTTACGCTTTGCCTGTTTATAGCCTGGAACCACCACTTGGGTAAGTAATGCTTTTAGTAAAGAACAAGCAGAAGAATGTATTAATTCCGCTTACTACAGCAGTCATTTTTGAGCTTGAATGAGAGATAATCAAAGTTGGCAATGAATATGAAAAAAAATACTTAAAGTGTGTATACTGTAGTAACTTTTTGAGAAAGAATCTACTTTTTTAGTGATCAGACAACTGATTTAAACTTTTGCTCTTCTGAATGCCATGACTTGTGATTTAATAATCCGGAATATCGAGAATTACTAAAATGAATAAAGTTGATAAAAATATTAGTTTAACAGATGTTAAATATTATAAAAAGTTTAATTTTACTCCTGGCGATTTACAAATTTTTAATCAATTAGCAAATATCGGTGCTGCTCGTAATTACTTAACTTCTTTTGATTACTCCAGATTGAATCCCCAGACTTTAAGATCTTTGAATGTTGTTCGGAACAAACTAGAGAAGACCGATATTGAGGTATTTAGTCTCTTGGTTAATTTAGAAGATTTAGAAATTGAAGGAAATAAATTCTATGGTTCTCTCGAGTCCTTAAAAAATTGTACAAAATTAGAAAGTCTTATCATTCATTGCACCGACATTAACAGAGGGATAGAATATTTACCTAATTCGTTAATTTTTTTGAAAACTTAACACTACAACATCTTAGGCAACTATATGTGGCATCTCATGCAAATGAAAAGGGGTAATTATAAGATTCAATTTGTTTTGAATAAGTGTTACCACTATTCCCACTAGTGAAAAGTATACTTATCTTCATTTAAAATGAATTTATTTGAGGCTAAAAGAATAATATTATTACATTATTAAAATAAATAAAAATATCTTTGTGAAAAAATGAATTCAGAAATAACTGTAAAAGAGTGCCAAACCGTTGAAGAGTTGCTGTCAAATTTAGAGCTTCTCAAACAGCTGATTCCTGAGTTAACTGAAGAGTCTGTAAGAGCGTCTTTCGCCAATCAGACTTTAAAACGCGATTACAAAGTATTTTTTGCAGTTTTTAGAAATAAGGTTGTGGGGTTAATCAGCTTCAAATCTGAGCAAATGCTTCTATGTATTGATCAGAAATGGGCTATCGTCGATGAAATAGTAGTGGATAAGGATTGTAGAAATCAAGGCATTGGCAAAATTTTGCTTGATTACCTATGCAAACATCTAAAAGAAAATGACTATAAACACATTTTAGTTCTATCTGGAGATGATGTTAAACAAGCTCACAATTTTTATGCTAAGTATGGAATGCAAAAAATAGGAGTATTCTTTAAGCATGACCTCTGAGTTTTTTAAAAGAAAAAATGAAACAAGCTAATACTTCTTCAGAACAGCTTAATAAAGAAGGATTGTTTGAAATCAATTAGCAAAATTACTCCAAATTATAGAAATAAAAGTTTCCGAAAGAATCCCACAAGTTTCCAAAAGTTTTTTTAAATATTCCTTAAAATGTTGTCTTTAATAGATCAACAGGTATTGGAAACGAACGAGGCTGAAACTTTTAAAACTACTATTGTTAATAGATACAATCAAGAAAACTTATGCTTAACCAGAATAATTAAAGTGAAATTTAATACCTCTAATAATATCAACTAAATAAATTAAATTCTTTTATAATAAAAGATGTGGCATCAAAAAGTAGTAGAAAGATTTAAATCTATAGATCAAAACTCAGCACAGGAAAAAGATTATTATCCTGCTTACGACAAATTACTAAACTCTGAATTTCCATTTGATACTGATTTTACTATAGCACCCCAAGCATATCCGTACGCGTCAAGAGAATCGGTCGACTTCGTAGTAGAATATACTATAGAATATAAAAATTTACCAGTATTTATACTAGAAATCAAACCTTCTAACACACTAAAATATTATTCCAAAAGAGAGGAAGCTGATACACAAATTAGAAGAAGAATTAAAGATCTTTCGGTAGATTGTCCAATTGATACACTCTATGGAATAAGCGCATTTGGTGAACAAATATCTATTTATAATATGAACAAAAATATTAAAAAAGTTAACCCACCTATCATGTTTGATGATTCTGAGGCTATTTACCCTACCGAAAGCTGGAATAGTAATATCTTACAAGAATACGAAAAAGTATCATCTATCTTTAAATATATTAAACAAGAATGTCAAAGTTTATAAATTGGCTTCAGGGCGCATCCGCCCATATAAATGAGTATTATTTTCGAATAGCTTTTTAGTTACTTGCTTATATATATTTTTGTAAAATTGACGTATAATACAATTATACCCTGTCATTAAAGGCTCACGATTCAGTTTAAGTAATTCACCCCTGCGATTATTCTTAATATATTGTTCTTTGGGAAATAGCCTGCTCATTACTTACCTGAGTCCTAAAAAATAATACCAACTCTCATTCTCAGCTTAAAGCAACCTCCCTGACACCAAAGCCTTTTCTCTAGGAATAGCTATCGCCTTATTTTCTTAAAAGTCCTCTTAAAACCAAAGGGTTTTCACTTGGAAGATTTATAGTTATAAGGATAATTAAGGCTTTAACTTAATTATAGGTATAGGAGGACGATTCAAGTTTACTACTACACTAATTTTGTTTGATTTGAAAAAACGTTTGCCCACGACCATTATCTCGAATTGAGCTCCAATTTCTTTCTCTCCATTATCCCCTCGAAATTGCGTCCACAGACCACGTGGTGATGGGAATATGCTTCGCCTACATTTTGTAATACAACATTATATCTGTCTCTACCCCGATATTGCTCGATTGCGTAACGTTGGACAAGTATCTTCCGACTCCTAACACCGTGGTGTCTGATTTGTACATATATCTATCAGACAGCGGTGTTTTATTTTTGACTAGGACTGGGCAATGGAGGTGATTGTATTATAGAGAATCTCGGGTTGGACGGGTGGAAACTATGGGTGTGCGAGTCACAAGCTTGACGTGGGTGTTTGATGTGGGAGGGTAATGGACGTGTTGATTAGCTCTCAACAGTTTATTTTCCTCCGCCAACCTATTTTTCTCGGTGGTCAATTTCTCATTACACTTTCTGAGGGCTTTAATCTCAAGCCTTAATTCCTCTGGAGATAGCTCTTCGATTTTAAACTCCATCTTTTGATCACCGTATATTTTATTATATTCCTCGTCATACATGTGAGAGATGGCGTTTTGTAGTAAAATGACTGGGACTCCCTAAACCAATGGATAGAAACTTTCCAAAGCTTTTGGTTTCAAATAGTAATCGTACTACCCATCCCCTGCGCATTAAAAATCGTATCCGCCACGATTTAATATCACCAAATTATAAAATTTCTTTGCCAACGTATAAGGAAATGCATTAAAGCGTAAAAGCGCAAACCCAAAAATACCCCAGAGGTAGAAAATCTGACAGAATCGTCAGATACAGGCGTTCAGAACACCATTATGAAAGCAATGTCACAGGCATAGTGAATCTTTTGTTGGAACTATGCGATATAAGAGGTATATATGGCTATATTATTAAGGACGAAAGCATCATGATATCTATAAGAAGAAATCTCTCTATTGAAGTATAAAGACAGACCTATAAGAGGAGGATATTTATTGGATGATACTGTGGAAGATGTAGATGACTTAATAGAATACATCAAACAAGCTTACCATTAAGCTAAGACAGCTTTTGCTATTTTACCTCCCTCAAACTCACCCTGGTAATATACTTAAAAATAACAATGTATTTCATGAATATTACGTTATTATCCAAAGGTATCAAGTAATTAAAGCTTAGGCAATATGGATTTACCGATTTTAATACAGTCGCTGTTTAGAGAATAGGGGTTTGGTGGTTGAATTACATTTTCTAACTGTTGATCAAAGATACTATAGAATAAATCTAAAAGAGCTTGGCGATCTTCTAAACAAATAATGTGTATCAGCAGTCAGAATCTTATAACTCATTTAATTAAATATATTTATATTTGAAAAAAACAAGTTCACTTTTAATAGTGAATTGTTCAACGAAAAAGAAATTAAATTTGAAGGCAATCATATTATTTCAATAATTTTTAAAGATAGAGAAGCCTTTAAATTTGGTGATTCAGATATAGATCTTAAAATTAAAGATGGTAATATAATTAATATTGATTGCTTAGAAGAAATGGATCTTGATTTAGAATTTCTAAAGATTTATCCTGGCGAATGCGAAACTGACAATTATGAAGTTAAGATTAATATTCGTTCCAGAATGCTACACCCCGTGTATATACAATATGTTGATCAAAATTTTCTCAAACAAGTGAAAGAAGGATCCCCACATTTAGGTAGTAATACCCACACTGTATTTATTAGTATGGAAATGAATTTGCATCGATTAGTGGCTATCAGAAAGAATAACCCTAAAATTGAAAATGAAATTAATCATGTATTAGCTTGTCAAATGGTTGTATATCAATATGTTGCTATTACTTTGGGTATCCCACCCTGCCTCCCTCATGAAATAAAAGAAGAATCTTTTAGTGCTGGCGGAGATGGGATGCTATTGTTTTCCGCAGTTGTTGTAAAAAATAGACCGATTCAAAATACAGTAAATCTTATGATAGCTGATTATATAACAAACCATTATAACCATAGGAAAATGGATCATCTAATAGAAGATATTAGTAAAAATAAAGATATTGATAAGTTAAAGCAAATGGGTGCTAATTTTTTTGCAGAAATGGGCGGTTTATCTTCAGATAAAATTGATGAAGGCAGGTCTATTTTTATGAGATATCAACTCTCTCATATCTGTCTCCAAATTATGAAAAGATTATCAAATTTAACGGAAAACGAATTTAATAACAAAGTAAAAGAATTTGAACCTATATATAATATGGCTAAATCACATGTTCCGGTACAAATGAATTTTCCAACTATAGAAACATTTGAGTCAAATCCTAAATGCTGTATTATACACTAATTTAATATTCAATAAATATAATATATGATATTGGGTTGTAAAAATAGAGCCCAATTAGACCATATCTGTTCTACTATTCCTACTTTAGAGCAATCATTTGAGATTTTGTACTCTAAATCTGCAGAACTTACGGAGTGGGCATTTTTGAGAAACAAGCTCAAGAGTGAGACCACTGGTTAATTGGAAATGTATCACCAATTGAAGAATATAATCGGTATAGATCCTAAACTATATGAATATATTTTAAAGGTAGATGCCGATACAGAAGTACTGGCGGATCCTTTGAATTTTTTTGTAATAAAAAATTATTTCAAATATTCGGGATAACCAGACTGGGATATCGACTGGGAAACATTAATTATCTTATGAATTCCTGAGCAATGCTAGATTGTATAGCAGCATAATTACAGGTATCTTCAAAATTTGGATTTTGGTTTGCGCTGGTGTTGTTGTAATTATACCATTTTGGATGAATCTTTTCAATACCATCTGGTGTTTCATAATCCAAATATGCAGGTACGTTACCCGATACGACCTGATTGATGAAATTTGCAAATGGTGTTACATCAGTATATTTGCTCAACCCCTCTTCACCGCCAGATAAAATCCCAACTATGTTTGTACCATCTGCTAAAATACTACCTGAATCACCAACATTTGTATAATCTCTTTTGTTATTATCTCCAAATAACATCGCATGAGTTCTAAAGCGTGTAATAGGATTTTTATCGGATAATGCTTTATTGTAGAAAGCTTTCGCTTGTCTGCACATATAAGTTCCACAATCATCCTGATTGGTACCATATGCATAAGCGTCATAATCCTTAAATTCCTGAACAGCTGAAGTACCGATTTTCCATACAGATTTATTTTTTAAATTGCCAGATAATTTAATTAATGCAACATCTATTCTATAATTGTTGTATGGTTTGTTTTTAGAAACGAAACTCATTACCTCAATAGGTCGGAATGACTGCACATCTGGCTCTAATGCTGGCTCATATTGCAATGTATCAATAGTAAATTTATTGTTTGCTACAACACAATGCCCTGCTGTAATGACAATGTTATTACCCAAATAAGCACCAGAACACTGTTGACCTTTGGAATCAATCCACATGGTTGCTAGATCTTTGGTGCTTAATTTACAAGGAGGATGAATGTCGTACATGCTTGATACACTTGCGCAAAGTAGTAATGCATTAAAGATTTTGATCATGTTATTAATATTAGCGAAATAAATAATCTAAATCTGTATACGTGTATTTTTGTCAAAATATTTAAAACGATTCAATTATTATATTTAAATTTTGTAAATTACGAACTGCGATTTACTTTGATTGATATATTTGTTTTATTACAAAGGGCAATCTCTTATGTTACTCGTCTTGAGGCCAGGGTGTGAAAAATAATGGGCTTCCCCTATGCCCTTTCGGCCGTTAACCCCCTTTTGAACACCAATTAATGCGCAAATAAAACCAGGTATCGCTTTCTAGTTAAGGTATCAATGTGTAAAGTAAAGGGGACATTGAAACCAGAATGTGCGGATACTGCTCTTTAAAAGGCAACTTTGTTGCTTAGACAATCTTAACATTTGTAGAGTCCAGAGCTTCAGGAGCTATTTCTCTCTCAATAATTATAACATTATTATACTGGGGTTCCCCTGACCAGATTGCTTTGTGTATGTATTGCCCGATGTCCAAGAGTACTATTCGGATACATATTTCGAAAATCCCTCCAAGTTATTTAACACTCATCTGTTAAGGCATACTGACTAGGAACGTGACCCCACATTGCAACCAGCTCTGGGAATCAGAGTAAGTGCAGAAGCTTTAAGAGACAGGGTTTAAGAACACAAAGTTCCTGCTTGGAGTTAAACAAAAGGAATTTGTAAAGCTTCATTGCGCATTACACACAAGTACTTCATCACCAAATTTCTGTCAGCTGGATTACACAATGACAAACTTGCTAGCTTGTACATTACGCACTCAGAAGGTGGAAGACATCCGTCATCTAAATCTTTCAAATACTCTTTTGTAGGACTCATACAGCAAAAGTTTATTTTGTAGCCGACAAACTTTACACCCACTATTTTTTGATTTAAAGATGTTTGCTCTAAAAGTTTATAGTTTTCTTGGGATGCTGCTATCATCGAGCAGGCAAGTTGTAGATCACCATGTTTGTAAGTACCGCTCTTTATGTGTTTGTCCTCTTGTAACAACCATATTAGTTGCTGCCCTCTCCTGCCTTCTCTATCAGCTATAGACGCAAACTCTTCTTCTCCTACTTTCAAACGAAGACTACAGGGTCTCATTGTTAAACTAAACCCGTTGTCTAGATCCGCTTGAAAACAAAGAAAGGATGCCAACTCATCAATGAATTTTTCACAGTGAGATACTTGTGCATCTGGGTCGTTGTTCAAAAGCACTAATTTTAATTTGGATAAAAATACTCTTTGATTTTTACTTAATCCATCTTCATTAGAGGCAACATAGCTGCGAATTTTTGATTCATTAAAGTTTGGTAGCAAGAGTTCCTGCAACTCATCAAAATCTACAACATCGTGATACTTTTCGTCGAATATCTCAGCTAAACTATTTGTGTCTACTACTTTTATGTTTAGATATTTTTCTTCTTCTTCCTTGAATTGTGAACAACTACTTCTGAACGTGTAAACTAGGTCGCTTCTTTGTCTTTTTCTAACTATTCCGATGTGTTGCGACATTATCGCATAAAATGGGTTAAAACAACAAATTTAATCTGGGTAAATAATTTATCAATTAATGTCGGTTTGGGATGCAACTTTAAGTCGCTTTTCAAGTAACACGCGATCATAGGCTAACTTTTTAGTAGCTAAATACGACTTTGTTAATAATACTATCACCCTCGATTAATTCGGTATCGTTTACCCTTTGGTTTTTTTGTAGAAATAATGTTCCACATAAGAATGCTATTTTCCCCATTCAGATGTTTAAATCACAAGCCACCGAATAGCTTTAATTATTATTTTTTTTAAATTTTACCACTAATAGTATAAAATCAAACCACTTGTTTAACGAAACTGGTGCGGGGCGCTATTGCATGAAGAGAGTTTTGATTACCAGAGAACTCGGGTGTAAGAAGATTTGGATTTAACTTTATTGAGCTAAAAAATTTGGGATTCCCTTTGCCCAAAGAACAAAGATTGCTCAAATACCAATACCAATAGAATGTCCAATTTCTTTACTCATGTAATCCCACAATTTTATTGTTTTTAGTCTCATTCCCTTGTGACTGATTACTAATTGAGAAATAAGAACTTGATCAAATAGCTCGAAAATTAAAATGTAGTTTACACACCATTAAGTCAAATGCGGCTATATAAGCTATAAAATATGCAAAAATACCCGATTCTGCACTGTTAAGTGACTCGAATTCAGAAGAGTTGGGGAAAAGTCAAAGTTACATAAATTTGAATACTCAGACACGCAGTTGGTTGAAGATATAAATCAAGCTAAGTTTAAACAATATACTGAAGTATTAAACGGAGAGTCCTATTCAAAGCCGATTAGATCGGGCAAAAACTTTAACAATCCTCGCAACTCCTTCGTTACCCCCGATAGCTCCGCTAGAGTTAGTGTCTAACTTTGGCCTCTTGGCGTATACGCCCTGGATCTGGTTCAAGTCGCTTGGTTTTACGGGCGAGCACAGGAATTTTAGCTGAAAAGCCAATCTTAAACAAGAAAACCAATATTTATTTTTTGTAAAACTTAAGCTCTATCCAACTTAGGCTCCTTGGTCTCTGGGTTATTACGGAGATCAATAGTTTTAGCTGTTTTTAAGCTTGCATTGTCACATCAGGTTTCACACCATAGCCAATCCTGGGGGAGACTGTGGATAGGTAGTTCGTGTTGGAGGTGATTGGGTAAGTCGAGGGGGAACAGCACATCGAGGAAAAGAAATTTATAGCCCCAAATTACACGCTGCTTTTCAGAAGGAATATTTAGCCAGTGAGGCCATTGATAAGCATGCTAGCATATTTATATTACACTGGCTACCATAACGGAAAGGAAGCGCTTATAAAGGTGACCCTATGCGACAGTGAATACGTTAATATCTCCGTAGGCATTGGTTACATTAATAGCTGGGACTGGCTTTTTAGAGCTAAATATAGTGTTGTTAATCTATCAGAAGTAATTATACAGTAGTTATTCTTACCCTCCAAATAAACTATTCCACATACCGCCAGACTTGGGGTTTTAAACTTATGTCTATAACTTCAATACAAATTGAAACTATTTTTATTTATTAACCCAACAGAGTTAGCGATTTGAAACACAAAAATTGATGCTATCTATTAGGTCATTATGATCAAATAATAGGCTGGTGTTTGCTAATTAGTTTAGTTTCAAGCATTTTTTGTTTCGATGCAATTATATGGGGATTGAGCTAAGAGAAACGGTGAATTGATAAGGAAACAGCAGTGTTATTGAGGGTAATTGGATGAATCGCATAGTTCACTTTTGCCTTAGCGTTGCTCAACTATTAATCTATGATCTATAGTTTTATCGATCTCGGGTATGTCTTATACTGGTCTTATTATCCACCAAAACCTCCAAGTGTAAACTACGTGTTTTTTGTTTATAAGGTAAGCTTTATAGTATTTATACTGGATACAGCCAATTAACGCAGATTTTTAGGATTACGTAGTGAATTCAGGTTCTTGCCAAATCATCTTGATTATCCCTTTATATTGTTTAAATTGCTAGTTTTATTATTTGCATAAGTAAGTTTAAATTTCTTAGCCTGGGAAAGTGTGCACACTCAAGAATTTTTGAAAACTTATTGGGTTATTAGTGTTAGAATTTGCTTGATAAAGGACTATTTAATAAAGCGCTTTTTGATTTAGATAGTCTCAGCTAATATAAACGATTTACTGAATGAAACAATAGGGATAAACCAGTAGCGTTTACTTTAATTTTTCTTCCTAACACCCCGGTTAAACCATAAGGAGATCCAACTTTATTCTCTTATAGATATAATAACAGTGTTATTTTGCTACAAATGGTTTGGCATAAACTATGCAACTTGCTTATAATTCCCACTAATTTATTATTATTATGATTGTGTTTAATGCTTCTGCAAGCCAAAATAAACTGCGTATTAAATCTATTATTATTTATTGGCAAATTATAAAAGGTTAAAGTTATTATCAATTTAGCGAGGGCAGCTATATTACCGAGCTTCAATCTAGCCTTGTAAGTAAGCAATGTTAAATAATAATAACTTGAGTTTAGTCAATTTAGTAACTATTGGCAATTAATGGTAAAAAGGGTAGGCTTTTATTACTTATTAGGAGTTATTATGCCAAATGGTGTACTATTAATGCATATGCTTTAACTGCTAACTTGGAGATTGAGAAATTATAAAGGTGACTTTGCTTAATCAATAATTCAAGTAGTTAGAGAGTAATGTAGCTTCTATAACGGTCTAATCTAGAATAAGCCTCAACTATTCAAACGAAAGTAGATTTGAATTCTTTGCAATTTTGGACTTTTTCTTTTGTTTATCATTTTTAATAACCTTTTAGCTTCGACTTCGCCTGAATTTGACTCTTTTATCCTAGGTCTAAACAAAGGCTTCCCATTTCTATCGTGAGCGGGTAAACTTTCATCAAATTGGGAGGCTTTAGCCTTGATTTCCTGTTCGCTAACGGGCGGGGGTAGTGGCTTAAATTTCATCGCTTCTTTGATATTTTGGAGAATGGTGAAGGGTATTGCATTAGCATTGCATTAGCATTGCATTAGCATTGCATTAGCTTTTTATCATGGAAGACCTTATTCTTAAATTTCAGACTATTGGCTTAAGTGAAGCTAAAGCTAAGGATACAACAAAAAATAAAAAACTTTGTCCTATTTTGGAAAATTTGGTTGATAGCGAACCTTTGAAGCAGCTCTCTTTAGAAGAAAAGCTCGAGTTTGGTCCCTTATTCTACTTGCTAATTTGTATTATTTCAGCTGCTATCCAGTATTTTAATGTAAATTCTACTGAAGGTTCCTTTGATTAGGCAAGCTTCTTGCTCAATTCCATATGTATTTAAGCCTTCTACTATTTTGGCAAAGATAGGGATGGGAATATTGTACCTTGGAACCCACCTGGTATATCTTATAAAGTAACATTACACTATCACTATACTAATAACACTGTTAATTAGGACATAGATGGGTTGACGGTTCAGTTGAAACGTAAGTATAAGTTATATATTCTTTTATTTATATTAAGGATTATTTTAATATAGCGACTTACCAATGCAAAAGCTATCAGAATTGTTTAATATAAATCATTTCATAGTAGCTCAAGGTAAATTTATAGATTACTATTAATTCCAATTCAATAGTAACAAATCCATAGTAAATCCCCATGTTGTGCCATTCTTAAGCAATCAACCAATAACAAAATCAAGTCCAAAATTGTTTAAAGATTTTAGTTACCTAGTTAAAGAAGAGCTCAGTCATAGAATTTACCAAATGATAGAATCTGGAATTTTTAGAAGTGCCCTATTTAGACTCATATCTATTATTAGTTCATATCTATTATTAGTCAACGCTACACCGGCGACATTACAATTGTACCTAAGGTTAGACTTGTAGACTATTTTAGATTAGCTATCAACCCTAGTCACTCTACCTTAATTCAGCATATTTTAACTGGCCAACAAGCTACATGGCCCCAAATACCTCTAATAATTAACCATTGCAAAACAGAGCTCTGTATTGATGAACTCTTGCACAATATAAAATGCCAAATGTAGCTAAAAGCTAGCTAAAAGCTTCTGAGGAAGCGAAGCGTTCAAACTTAAGTGTTCAAAATGATATATCAGGTAACATTAGAGGGGGAACTAATAGTTTACATGCTAAGCATCGTACCAGATCCCGCCCAGACTTAAAAAAGCTAATTCTCTTTAAAACTACAAAATATCAAAATTATCCTATATCACGACAAGGAGCTGAGTTTAAACTTAACAAAGTTTGAAATGTTG
>KQ964571.1:24130-38402 GCA_001566745.1 Conidiobolus coronatus NRRL 28638
AATCTTAAATCAAACAATAAATTAAAGATTAAATTATTTAAAAATAATATTAATATATATATGTTGAGCTTATTTGAAAATCAAAAATTATTATGCAAATAAGCGGGAAAATAAATTTTCAATACAAGTTTAAGGAAAAGTATTTTTAAACTTGTGAACATACAAAATCTAGTTTTTATATAGAGTTTTCTATAACCAAAAAGTCATGAGTTGAATAGAATTATAACTAGATAGAGTTTAAAACATTTTTATTATCCCTTATGCGAAAAATTAAATTAATTAAGCTATGTATCAAAAAATTTGAAATTAAATTTATTTTAAGAGTGATCGCTGAATAATAATATAATAATTAACGGTGTATTTGATTATATATCACAAATTGACTCGGCAAAAACGAAAATAATCGAAAAACATGTTACTAACTTAAACTCAGTTACTTTTAGTGTTAAAGTTTTATTAAATTAATTAATTAATTAAAGTTGTGATGTTAATTACATGCCATGTGATCAAAAGCTTTAATCTTCACAATAAATAGCCAATTTACCAGTGCAAGTATTAATTTATCTAAATTGCCATTATTAGCAGTTTAATACTGTAGCTTTATATTGATTAATTAAATTTATTATTAATTCGCTTTTACCTAACTAGATAATCTATTATTTATAGCCTGGATACGCAATATTATTTTTGTGATTTGTATCAAGTGCATAACTTAGAATTTAAAGAGATTTAATTTTTATTTAATAATGTTTTCTATATACCGGTTATTTTTTATCCAAAAATTAATTTTGAACAACTTGCAAATTGTATATGATAGCTTCTAGTTTAGATTATGGAGTTTTATTCAAAAATTTTAATAGTTTAAACTTATAATGCTCTTAGTTATTATATTACTAAAATATTTAGACAATTACTATTGTAAACTAATGCTGAAAATATATAGGTTAATATAATATACGGTGATTTTATTTAATTCAGCAAAGGTTATGAGCACTAACAACTCTTAATATAATCTTAAAATTTTGAATAGAGTTCCTACAAACTTGAGTTAAATTAACTTGAATTGGTTATATATACTTGAATTTAATATTTAATAGCTTTCAACATTATACATAATTATAAACTTATAATTAAACATAAAAGTTTTAGCAATTAAACTCTACATTTGGAATGTAACTGAGTTTAAGTAGAAATCGAAAATTTAAAATGTATTATTATGTAATTATTGAAATGGTTTTACTGGTAAAAATCTGATAAGTTAAAATTGGTATACGTATATTATATTAATTCAAGTGTATATATTGGATTTACCCATAGAGACTTGATACTGTTACAAAATTCTAAAAATCCTTTAAAATTACATTCAAGCACAGAATTAATAAGGGCAATATTAGTAAATAGCACAAACTTATGCGAAATCTGGTCAAAATTATTTTTATTAATAAGGATTAAGCGAACAATAGGTATTATAATTCTTATTGAAATAAGAAAATTAATAATATCATAATTATTCATGGTAATAATAATAAAAACATTTACAAATTTATCTATTGGAAATTTCTACCAATTATATTACTTTGGCAGAACATCACATATTAAGCGCAGATTGCTGTTGAATTTTGTAATATGAAAGATTATAGTTAACTTGGTTCAAATTTTGTATGAGCTCAGTTCAAAATTTTAATTTTTTATAACCGAGTTTTCATCGTGTATAGTAATTATTTAATAGGGAATTAATAATAACAACATAATAAAATACTATATTATCAAATTTGTGTAATAAAAGATACTCTTTAATAAGCCTTAAGCAACTAAAAATTAAAAATATTTCGAATTCCTCATATAAAAAATTTTGGTCAAATTTTTCCTCGTTTTAACTAGAATCTTTTATATTATTTTTTCCAAAATTTTTCAATATTAAAATTTATATTTCAAGGTAGTTAGCTATTTTATCAATATTATTCTACAGAGTATAAATAAATTATTTTCAAATTCGCTCCATAGCCATTAGAAGATTAGAAGTTATATAACTAACAACTAAATTACATCATTGTGATTGTCAAAGAGCAATCTATAAATATAACTTTTTTATTTATGATCTATAAATTAAAGTTTTATTATTTATTTATACTAAACAATTAGTAACCAAGATCGGCAAAATTTCTAACTTAGCAAAACAATGCAGAAAAAACGTGGTAAATTAATTGATGATTATCATAGTTTTTTTATAGAATATAATTTATTTGTTAAAACGAAGGATTAGAGGTGTATGTTTAGTGTGTAATTATTTAGGTAGAGCCGAAGGAGTAAAGTGAAGGTTTTGTACACTTAAAGTAAGAATAAATAATTTCTAAATATATATTTTTTAATTTTTTTAAATTAAAACTCGGAGAGGGGAATATGCGCGGATGCAAGGTTAAAGAAGTGTTTAGTTTGTCAAATTAATTAGTTATAGCTTGTTAGATCACATCATTGGGTTTGGTGCCGTTTGCATTGGGACGTTCATACTTGTAGACTGAGGGACTGGGGCTCCTGAGCTTGATTGGGCAGCTGCTGCGGCTGCGGCTGCTGCTTTAGCCTTTGTTTGTACAGACTTGGGTCTTCCTCTACGCTTGTGCTCAACGTCGATGCAGTTGGATTTTCCTAAATGGACGCAACGCTTACATGGTCTAGCTTCATCGCATGCAAGGTGAGCTTTTTTGCAATGAATACATGCTCTTCCAACATTCTTGTGGCGTTTAACTTTAATGGAATCGAACGAGTTGTGGTGGGGGTTTTCCATTACTTCAAGGCCTTCAGGATAGTACGGTAGGTGGGCACCTGATCCAGCTGCAAAATATGGGCTATAGTAGTAGTTTTGGTAAGCAAGTGAGTAGGGATCCGTTGGCATTTGTTGATAATCGGCAGGGTTATATGCTGAAGTGTGGTTATAGTTCATAGATTTCCAGGCATTTGATCGGACAGCCTTCATCATTTGAGGCTGAGTAAAGTCCATGTTAATATTGTGGTGAAGAGCTGCATTCAAGCTAACGCCTTGGTTAAGGAGATTTTGATGGGCGGAGTCCATGTTTTGGCCATGGGGGATAGAAGGATGCATTTGGGTAGGAGTAGGGGGCTGGTTTTGAGAGTGACCATTGTGACCGTGGAAGAGGTGCATCATAGAGTTTTGAGGAGAGCTAAGACAGAATTCTGATTGATGGGGGCTCAATTGCTGGACGAGGGAAGGAGGATAAGACATAAGTCCCATGGAGTCATCATTAAGACCAAGTAAACTGGGTTCCATTTGAGTTTGCATTTCCTCATGGTAGTTTCCAGTTTCTCTTTGTGGACCCTCTGCCATTTGGTTAAATTTAATAGCATTCATCTTAGTTTGATAGGCTTGTTGATTTTGTGAAGATACATCCCCAGCAAAGTCTTTATCGTTGTAGTTGTTCATCATTTCATTACGGTTCATCATATCAAGAGCGACGCCATCATCTTCAGAGGCTATTCCATCAGGGTTGACTTTCATAAAGTTGTCTATAATAGCCTGAGAAGGGAGCTCCATGTTAGAAAGTAAATCACCCATCTCATTCCATAAAGATGTATTATTCAAGCTAGTATCCTTATCGTGAGAGAATTGGTGACCTTGATGGTTATTTAAAAACAAATGCTCAAAATCCTTCATACTACAGTTTTTTGAGTTATCTTCATCTTCATTTTTATAAGAGGAGATGGGATCATAACTTTGATTTTTGATGAGTTAATATTAGGTAGGGAAAACATTCTAATAATCTATTGATAATAAATAATAATAATAATAAATAAGGGAAGGGAGAAAAAATTAAATAATTAAGCGCTAGCCAGATAGTAGTAATGAAAAGTTGGATAGGCTTTCAAAAATATGTTTACAAACAGTGACTTTAGCGCTTCATATATACCTTCAGCTTGAATAAATTTATATAAACTAACAACTGCCAATCTCAAGGTTGATTGTATTGACCATCAACAAATCTCCATTCCTAAATTAGACAGATGAATTAGTCATTGAGCGGGACATTATCCAATCACCCTCAAGCACTACACGTGAATCAATTTAGTAGTGTGAATTTTGAGGTGAAAAGCTCTTTTGATTGGCTCCTCAGGTCTTAAAAAAGGGTTTAAAATGATAACGATAATAAGTTGAGCTAAAGTGAGAAGGGTTTGGAATAAGTTTAACTAATAATAAGTTAGGTTTATTGATGACTTTCTTAAATAGATTAGCTGTAGCTCATCAGCTAATTAAAGGAAATGATTTTATTTTATGTAATTTACAGGTATATAAAACTGTTTTTCTAATTGTATTAGATCACATCGGAAATTAATAATTTTGTGCAAGTTTAATGAGATCACTTTAAACTAAATATTCGTTGGTAATAGGCTGTGCTATATATACATAATATATTATAAAGAGGTACAATGGATACTATTTAGTTATATGTATTTATTGATCAAATAGTTAAATAAAAGTAGTTTATTGTTTATTACTTGCAAGTTATCCACTAAACTAGTTCACTTTTTGTTTGTAAAATAAGTTAAAGTTTTATCGATGATTTGGCAGGCGAGGACGAGTAATTTAAGGAAAACTATTGAGCCCTAATTAGGAATAGTGGGCGAGGGTAGCCACTAAACTTTCATTTTTTGAGCTGAGAATATTCAGTTTGTTTAATTAAATAGAGCTCTAAAACCTTATTTAGTTAGCGTGCCTAGTTTAACTGTTTTTTTCAGCTTTTGTTAATTATTAATAATCTTAAATATCTATGATCCACGTTGGTTTAATAATAATAAAATCACACTCAAAGATATATATTTGTATGTTTTATTAGTTTGTTACTCTATTGCCATACCCGTTAATTATGCCAATTCATCAGTGATCACACCCTATAAGGAAATAAACTGCGATTTAAAGTTTATTCCAAAACACATATACTCTATATTTAATAATAATATTATTATTATGAAACTAATTACTACGTTCAGCTAATAAATAGCAACTTTTTTATTTTATCTTTAAGTTAATATTAAAAATTATACTATTAATTACTATTTATGTGTATTATTGTTGATTTTATAGATGCAAATGTACGATATATTGAAATTGTAGATATAGTGATTGAAAAACAGTAAATATATTTAGACTATTGTTAGTTAACTTTTTCGCCAAGTATGATGTATGTAGCACTAGTTAATATAATACTCAAACTTTTTTATATTGAAATTCAATAAAAGTTTTTAAGAAATATACTCATCTTATTCATGTGTGAGTTGATTTTATTATTAGCTAGCTTTAATTTGCTAGAAAAAGATAATGAAAATAACCATTAATTGAGCTAAATTATATAGCGTATGCTTATATTTGTAATACTTTATTGACTTAACTTAGCTGATATATTCCCATATTAATTATATATTATAATTAAACTATAAAAATCTTAAGTATATAACCTAAGTAAATATAATAAGCTAAAAACTAAATTAAATTAGTCGTTTAATAATTACCAATACATTATATCATTAATATTATCATTATTGAAAATAGACTAAGATGTGCATTAGCTAAATATACATCATAACTTTAGATTACTAATCATTCGCTTATTAATATAATCAAACTGTGTTATGATTATTAGTAATATCAGTAATAATAGCAACTTTTATTTTAATTTTACTATTTTAACGATAGAAAGGTATAATTCAATAGTTTTAAGATCGCTTATAATTACATTTTATTCAAGTAGCAATACAGAATAGCGCAATATTGAAGTCTTTATTTATAAATAAATACTTTTTACCCAACTTTTCCAACGCTACAAATTTAAATATCTAACTCTAATACCCAATTTAAAATGTTAAAGCTATTTTCTGCTTGGGTAGCCATATTCTAAGTTGTATTCTTGAATGATTAATAAGACCTCTATTAACATATTTTTTCTTGAAGATAGAAATATTAAGATACATAATTATATACACAAAGCTTGTTAACTTAGATATAACATAATAAAATACTATGATCCGCAACTCTCTGGAATTTCAGCTTAAATAATAAAGATTGTGGAGGTTATTATTAATAGACGCCTGCTAATATTCTATGGTGACAAGTATTTGATTGTGGATTGCTTGAGCCATTGGTGTTACACATGTAATAATATTGCTACCAATGCTCAGCTAAAGAATTTTATTAAATATGGCTCAATTTCGGAAACTCTTAGAGAAAATCCATAACAATAATTTATTAATCAAACTTATAAAAACAATTATATAATCAGTTCATAGTATTAATAATATATATAAATTATCTAAAAAAGATTGCTAATGATAGCATATTAAAATACTATATTATCAGCTTCAACTAATAAAAGGTGCTGTTTAATAACCTTCAAGCAACTAAAAATCAAAAGTGTTATAATCTTACCCTAAAAAATTTTTTTAACAAAACCTTGTCTGTTTAACAGGATCACTCATATATTAAACGAATTTAAACTTTTTAAATAAAAATGGTGTAATCACGCTGAGTAAAATTTAATATACTTTAATTATTTTTAATATTTTGGATTTTATTATCAATATTTAGGCTAAGTAGTCATATTTACCATATAAAGTTAACAATATATAAGGAAGTATGATATTACCTATTTTTCTTCTTTAAATAAGGGCTATAGTTATTACATATATGCATTCAACTTAATATAAGCGAGTATTTGTATTTTGATGCTTTTAAACTTGAAAAGTTTATCTATTATATTAATTATATATTATAAACTTATGTTTACTTTTCTGGAATATTATATACAAAATTGGGAATATTAAATTGGTATAAAAAGACAATGGGGTAATTATGAACCCTATTCTGTGTATTTTAAAAATATCTATCAAGTTCGTATATTTTTCAATATTTATCGATATTTGCATTTACTATTATATCTTATTTAAGTTTAAATAGTTTGTAATCGAATTAGCAAATGTATATTAGTACAATACTTGGGAAATGGAATATTCAACTAAACAGAATTAGTATAACTGATCTTTTATTAATAGTTATTTCATTAATCTAATAAAAATATTATCCACAAATGTGTTATAGCTACACAAGTCGCCCCTCGCAAAATATAATAGTATTTACTGTTATTTAGCTATTTCTTACTCCAAAATTGAAACAGATCTTATATTTTATTTGGATAAACAAAATAAAAGATCGACTATAAAATTCAAAGCATGATAATATATTTGTCTTACATTGCACCAACATATTTGATAATTAAATTTTATTAATACCATTATAGTTGTTATTGATTTTACTATTTAATTACTAAACTTAATCGCTATATCTTATAACTCAGCTATTTAAATGATTTCTATGCTAAGAAATAGCAAGAAGACTCTTGCTGTTTCACACTAACTCTTTCTTGCTGCCTTTACTTACTATAAATCTAAGTTATATAAAATTAAAAACTTTAACAATAATTAATTTTTGATTTTAAGCAATTAAAAATAATCTCAAAGCCATATAATGCAATAAATATAAATAGATAATTAATTAATATGATATTATAAACTTTTGAAGTTTTATATTAATTTATCTATTTTTTATTTGCTTATATCTTTCCCATATACAACAGGATAGACAGCAATATTTTAAACTTGAATATAACTAATTTTGTGAATTAATCTTGCCAAGAATTTTTATTTAATATGTTAACAAATGAAGAGGTTCTTTATGCTTATTTAATAACAGCAATTTAAGTAAAAGTACATATTTTAGTTTGTAATGTCTAAATAACACGATTGTATAAAAAAATCTCTTATCTGTATTAAAATTATGCTATTTATCTAAAAATAGCTCAAAAAACAACATATCTTCTAGCTATATCTTAAAATATTAGTATTAAACAACTGTCGATTTACTTATAAGTATAACTATTAGCGGCTATTGTTTATCTAGTAATCTTTTTGTATTACTTAATTGCCCTCCTTAAAAGGTAATTAGGGGGATTGAGTTAAACTGTGTGAAACCTTCTTTCAATTTCTAGAAGCTTTATTATTATTATTTATGCGGGGGAGAGGATCTTTTTTATTTTTAATTAATTTATTACTATTTGAGTGATGATGACATAGAGATTGATTTGTGACTCCTGCTATATATAGCTTTGCTAATTTTTTATAGAAATTGTGTAATAATTTAAACACTTGATGTTTAAAGATGTTTTGGATAAATAGTAAGCGATATACTTGAAGTAATCTAATTAGTCAATATCCATTAACAGTTTATAAAAATAATTATTCTCAAGCTGGGGCTTGAGAGAATTATAATATTCGCCAATTTTAAAACCTATAGATATTGTTATCCCGTTGTGTATGGTAATTATCTATTATTATAGTTTGCAGTTTATTGATTAATAAAAAATATCGAAAAATTTTTCCAATGTATACAATTTGCTGTTTATATTAAATTATTTTTTACTTTAGAGCGGAGTTTAATAAATATACACCGCAGTGATACAATTAGACACTAGAAGTAAAGACAGGGGGGAAGTGATAATTACATTTATTGTATATCGATGATATGCGGAGAGGAGTAATAAATATGCTAATTATTGGTTAAAAAATTCAAATGAAAAAACTAAAATGAGGGAGGTTTTAAGATATACTCCGTGCAGAGATCTTTAACACAATCACTGCATTCTTGAGCTGGAATAGTGCATCCACATCCACAGATTGGTACACCATCATTGTCGAAATATTCTTTTCTCTCATCCTTTGTCGTGCAGCATTTGCCCTGAGTTTCAGCACATCGACACTCCACTTGGCAATTGGCACACCCTTTGGGGTCATGACCATTTACCTTAGCAGAGCCGCCACAGCAATCAGTTTTTTGTTCTATTTCAGCAAGTGTGCCACAACACGGTTGATTAGCTGCTCCATCTGTATTTTGAGCATAGCTATAAATATCATCCACAGACTTAATATTTAAAGGCAATGAAGTGGTAATTTGGATATGTTGAGGAGCTTCTATAAAATCAGTATTATTAACCTCTTCTTCTTGAATTGGAAATGATGTAGGGTGCTCAGGAACTCTGCAGCAAATACAATGCTTGCCTTCCGTACAACATTGACAAGGGTTTAACAAATTCTCTACACTTAGTAGAGGATTCTGCCCTATAGCTGATTTTTGGCACCCGCATTGGCATATTTTATCGTGTTGATTAGAGTTTGAGTCAGTATTTACTTTGCTTGAAGAACCACAACACCCGCCTGATGGCGCTGATTCTTTCGGTAAATTAGTCGACTTAGTACTGCAACATCCATTTTGTTTTGGTTTATCTAAATCTCCGCTAATGCTAATGGTATTCATTTCTTGAGCAATTGATTTATCTGACGATTTGCAACAAGAGCTACCATTTGGGGATATATTACCCTGAAGCGGTGAAGTTTGTTCTATTTGAGGTTTAGAGCTGCAGCATGAAGACTTAACGCCATTAGGTATTGAGTTCACTTCATTATTTATCAATGCCATATTTACAGCAATAGGCGAAATAGGTGGATTTGGAGTACAGCACCCAGACCCTGCTTTAACAGATACCGGGAGTGGCATATCAGGAACATTTGCAAGCTCAACGGCTATTTTAGGAGCAATAGGGGGCTTTGGTCTACAGAATGGTGTAGAAGGAACCGAGCAAATAGTTTCACAGCACCTGCAGTGACTATTCTTGGAACAATCACAAGGATTTAATATATCTGCAACTAAATAAAAATATATGTTATTAGAATAAAGTTAATTAGGCAAAGAAAAAGTTAACTTACCACCAAACCCTGTCTTATTCCCTTTTTTACTTATCAAATTACCTATCAAATACAAAATTAGTAATTTTTACACTAAAGAAAGTTAGTAAAATTACCAACTGAACATTGTCCACTAGTAGCACACAAGCACTTTATATGTAGTTTTTTAGTTTTACGCAACTCTCTACAATGCGCACACTGAGTAATAGGTCTACCTCTTTTTTGAATTTCAAATAAAGGTCTGTCCTCATGCTTACAGGAACTAGATCGGTGCCCTTTAATACACTGCTTACAAGCAAATTTTAATCCATTAATAACTACCATATTACTTTATATCTATTTATGTTATATTATAATTATCAGTCAATTATATTTATTATTTTATTTCATTTATTAAAAAAACTAATCAAAATTATAAACGGCAGGTTAATGGATAATGGAAAAAAGAAAGAGTTAAATTTGTGATTAATAATAATAATAGTAAATTTATAAAACATAACATTTTAATGCATCCCATTAAATCGAAAATTAAATATTTAGTTTGAGTCTAGATTAATGAACAGTGAAAAATCTTGTTTAAATGAACCAATGATTTATATACAATGAGAACGCGTTAAGTATATAGCTTTAATAGAGATAAGATACACAAAATCTACTATATTTTTAAATGATCAAATTTACTCGATTTAAACTATAATCATTGCAATTATTTCATCACTTGACAGTGAAATCTTTAAGCTAATAGCTAAACTATCAAATTACAATATTTTATATTATATATCAATTGTACTCTTAATGTGAGCCAATCTAACAGTATTTATTATTTAAATAATTATAAGAATTTAAGTTAAAATCCTCAGTTAAAACTCACTAAAATCTTTGAATTTTAACAGCCCACCAATTTCTTGGTGTTTAACTCAAGTTTATCTTGAAAAATAATTAACTGAATATTATACATATGTAATCAATATTATATACTGATAAAATAGTATTCAAGTTAACTGTAATTCGTATATGTTATGTGATTTAATACCTTGCCTTTGCTTCAATAGCGTAGAAAGAAGAAAATAATAGCTCATTACACGCACACTCTCTATTAAAAAGTGTTAGAAAATGGGCCAATTATTTGCACTAAAGAAGCCAAGAATACACTACCATAGAAATCATAATAATACTCAAAGTTAAACTTATATAATACAATAGAAAACTCAGCAAATCTCTCTAATTAAATTAAAAAATTATTTAATTTTCTAATATCTAAAAGTTAAACTTTATTATATTAAAATAATTAATAGTAATGTATAAGGTAAATAATTAGTTTTAGAAATTATAATTTCTGAAGAACAAAGAGAAAAATCGATAAATTAGAAAAACAGTTAAACTTAGAAGTTTTAACTAGTTAACTAATAATACCTTATTACTTCAGTTTTTTATTATTATAATAATCTAATTTAATTTAAAACTAAGGGGATGGCTATTAAGATAATTTATATGATCAATTAGTTAATTAATTATTATGGGATAATGTTAAACAATGAATGCTAAATGACTAAAAGTGTAAATAAAATATAAAAATACAAAATATTAGAATAATTATTTTTAATGATTAATTAAATTAAAATTTTTATTCAAGATTTATAGCAATAATAATAGCCTTAAAGATCATACCAAAAAGGAGAAAAAAGAGAGTGAAAAAATGTTAGACATAATGTTTAAATAATAATATGAATCAAATAGCAGTAATTAATTTTGGGAACCAGACCTAAAAATAGCAGTTAATCTAGGACGAGAAGACTTCATAGTATTAACTGGATTATTTAAAGATTTATACTTATTAGAATCTTGACTTGTTGAAGTTGCCATATTTAGTGAAGTAATAGATTCTAAACTTCCAACTTCCACTTGTAAGCGTTTTACCCGGAGTTCTAAATCTTCTATTTCGTTTTCTAGTAAACTTTTCTTCCTTAATAGCTATAATAATTAGCATTAGTTTAAATGTTTAATTGTGTTATTTAAATTATTTACATCTCCTTCCAAGCTCATTAAGTGGGACTTTTCTTTTTCTACACTTTCTTCAAACTGTTTTTCCATGCCCCTTCTATTACCATCATCCAAAGTTGATTTAATTAGACTAAAAATTATATATTAGTTAATTAATATAATTAAGCTATAATAATTTAATTACTTAAATTCATAAGTTTTACTACCGTTAACAATGTCAAATTGAAAAGGTTCATAAAATCTTTCCTCCATAGTATCAATAAAATCTTTTAAGTGTGTTCTAAATTAATTTTAATTAATAATTTGGCTATTTATATACAGTTTAATAGTTTACCTTAATATCATATTCTTTAACAAAGTGAAATCTGAATGCTCTGGATTTTCAACTAATTTAAAATTAGAAAAGTTATAATATTGCTATATAAAAATTTACCTTCTACTAAACCCCAAGGATATTGTCTACCTAACACGGAAACTCCATCTTGGTTAATATACCACTTAGAACTTGAACAAATTCCAAGAGGGGATTTTGCCAAATATTCTTGACTTTCATCCAGCATTAAGTCACTTGGTTCATAGGCTCTAATTCCAAAATGATTCAAACACCATCTAACTTTATCCTTTGCCTCCTGCAGTCCCATGGGTCCAAAAGTATCTGCTTTTGCTACAATAGGGATTAAATTACACTTTGAGGATAGCTCTTGCATAATTTTAACGTCTAATTTGGGAACTCCTTGGTTTGTTGGAGAAATAAAGTATAGACAGAAGTGTACGCGACTGTCGTAGCGTTTTGTTCGGTCTGGTTGTTGGACTTGGTTGAAGTAGTGAAAATAGGAATAGTCAATAAAGTTAGATATAATAGCACCGCTATTAGTATTATTAATGGAATTGCCTAAGTCTGGGGTATCTATAACGCGTAATTTAATAGGGAAATCAATATTTACATCTATAATAGAGTTAGCAAAGCTATAGTTTGAATATTATAAACTAATTACCAGCTTCAGTAAATCTAAAATTATATTTATAGGGAGCTTGAGATTTAACCGTATATCTTCTATTTATTAACTCATTGTTATCTAATATAGTACTTTGAAATAAACTATTTATAAAGGTTGACTTCCCAGTCCCAGCTTGTCCTAAACAAATTAATAAGAGCTAAAATAGACTAAAAGTTATATTACCTGCAACTATTATGGTTAAGTGCTGACCTCTTTGCTTTAAAATTCGCTGCAACTGACTAGGGATAGACTTAATACCACTACCAGAAGCTGTATTATCGTGCATTTTATTAATTAGCGTTTGCCAAGTTTTATTTACAAATTTGCGAAGCTAAGTTTTAAAGAGAGAAAAAGAGATAAAATTGGATTAAATACTACTAAGATTCCAAACTTTTATTATTCGATTATTTTATATATTACTCTAGTACTATTTTATAACTTTTATTTTCAAAATGGAACTTTAACGGAATTTAATACCTTTTTATATTGAGGGTAAATCAATCCAATTTTTTTGAGGTTAATAATTCAATTGGCTAAGCTGAATTTTCTTTTATTAAATGATATCATTTTGACTACAGACAGTAAGTTGTGCTTATTTCTATACTTGAAATATTCGCTCAATTACAGTAATTTTTTTAAATTATAAACTATACTAATTAATACATTATTAATGCAAAAAGCACCAATTAATTTATCATTTAGCCTCAATACATAAACATAATAACAAAAATAAAGTTTTTAAACTTTAATAAGTTGCCCAATTTAGTATGGTAAATAAATAACATACAGAGTGTACATGGTGACTTTAAAATGTTAATCGTGGAAGCTTAGAGAATTCACTATTAATAATTAAACAATATCCACACTCACACCCTTCTATTGATTGTTAATTTTGATTTAATGATGCTTGAAATACAGGTTTACTTGCTTATATTGGTTTTGTATAAACATTTATATTAATTAATGGCTTGGCTATTAGAGTAAAGTTACTGTAGGGTAATCTTCAACATAGCAATATATTAGCTTTATATCTATATATATATACAATAATATATCTTTAATCTTACAGATTTATGATAGTTTAATTTAACATCACATGTCGCAATAAGTACTCATTTAAAGATTAGCTTGTAGCAATTTATAATTACAACACTGTTAGTTATACAGCGTACATTCAAATATTGCTATATATTTATAAAAAAGTCTTGGTATGGATTCATAATATTTACTACTAATTACAATATATAAAACTAATTATTAAATAAAAGCCAAATATTATTCGCAAATTAACGCCGATAGAGAGTTAGCTTAATTAATGTTAATAATGAATACTCAAATAATCTAGAATTAAACAGTTTTACAGCTTAGTTTAACAGAGTTCTTTGGTAAAGTTAAAAGATTTTATTAGTGTAAGGGTTTATTACAAGATCTCGGGTATTTTACCGTAAAGTGTTTTGTAAGAGTTTGAAGTGGTGTTG
>KQ964577.1:26547-39751 GCA_001566745.1 Conidiobolus coronatus NRRL 28638
AATTTAATATCTTGGTTAACTAAATTTAGCATCTAATCCTCCTAATTATGAACCTTGATTGATCTTTGAGAAATATTTAACCACTTACTCAGATATATAAAAGCCATAATATTTAATAAAATTATAAATTGTTAAATTTCTACATAAAGTAATAATTTTAATTAATATCCCTATGTTAAAAATCACATATAGTTATTTTATACTATAAAATCCCGTTTTTAATTAAAAACTATACTATAGTTTGTACTATTGTTATTAATGGATTAATGTTGAATTTTGCTAATTATATACAATTATATAATTAATTTGATAAGCGATATATAAGCTTATTAAATAATAATACAAACAATTGTTAAATATAACAGCATATATTTAGATCTGATAATACTTAATTCCAAAATATTTTTACATTTAACCAGTAAATAACCTCTATTAAAGGCGCAAAACACTGTATATTAGTTTAACAATAATAAATAAAAAATATACAAAAATTCTCTCACACTTGATAATGAGCTATTTTTAGCCTAAGATAATTGGATTTCAGTAATATTTTAAATCTTTTCATAATAATTAGCACTTTAAACTCTTGGCAAAAAGACTATAAAGATTAAAGTGAGTTTAATTAAGCTTGTATTTCGTATAAAAATATTATGTTTTTTGTAGACGGTGTGTTGGACAAATGACGTATGTGAATAGCTGTGTGATGTTAATATAATAATTATATTGATTTGAGTTCTATTAATAAACTTTATTAAATAAGTGGTGTCTATTATCTAAACATACGTAGTTATATTAATTTATTTTACAAATCTACATTGAGTTATTATAATAGTTTATTACTAATTAATATTTTAAGTCTAATTGTAATATTTTTGTACTATTATTATAGCTAATTCCACTTAAGCTCTTCGGACAAATTTTTGATAGCATTTACTAAATGGAGACAAATTGAACAAAATATTTTTAACTATGTGTAGATTTGTCTATTTATTAATATTGGAATTACTACTGTATTAAATGAGAATAAGCACAATATACTCTATAACGCTAATTTTCATATTTATTGAAAAAAATCATTATCTAATTATTGATGATTAATATTTGTAAAACTAAATAAGAAACTAGCTCATAAAGAGTTTATGTCAACTTCCACTAAAATTCAATTTATCTTAGTATAATAAAATTTTGAATAGTTTTATAAAGTATCAGATAATAAAATCTCAAAAAAATTTGAAATTAAAATATATTGATATGGTATAAGAACCGATTTTAAATAATTATATAATAATTATATATATTTATTATTTATTTATGTTATAAGTTAATTTATATTGAATTAAATAGAGCTAATATATAAATACTGTTATATTAATTGATTATTATTTTTTCAATAATTATCATGGTTAATATTACTTAATAATTTTTTACTATTCTGATATGTTACTTATATCATTAGTAAGCTAATTATACATAAACATTACCATTAACGATCATTTTCAACTTGACTGAATTCAATACACTGAGTACATATATAAAAATATATAGTACAGATTCAAAAATATTATTTTATCGGACTAAGATACAAAAACTTTACTTCAATTCCGATAAAGTTACCTAAATTGGTCAATAGTCCAAAAATTTAATCAGCCTCCCCCTTACAGTTGAGATCACTTAGATCATCACATATTACTAATTATATATTCTCAATGATGATTTCCTTGTTTAGTATACTGAATAAGTACATATTTAGAATTATTTTAAAACTATGATAATTCAAATTGTTTATTTGGTAAGCCATTAGTGATAAACTATTATAATATGTAATTGATGATTACTATGTATTGATATGAGCTAAGAACTAATAATGCTAAGCTGAACTTATTAATCAATAATCTTTACACTTAGGTTTTATATTTTAAGATATAAAAAGCGAGATAAGAGTTATAATTATATATAAAAGGATAAACATTTATACTGTTAATTATTTAAACTGTTATATTAATAGATCTATTATGCAAATTAAATAAGTTAAAAATTTGATATTTAACTTTATTTATATTCTCCAGCTATTAAAGTTTTTATTGTCCTATCTAAATTAAGTGTTCATTTAATGGGGAGATGAAAGCGAGATTAAACCTATTTAAAAAACAGTAATATCTGTAATTAAAATTAAAATTTATACTTATTCAATTTCTATCAAATTTAGCTAATATTAATTAAAGGTTTTGATAACAAAGCACTATAAAACTGAACTCATTATTTTTATTTTAGATATCTTAGATTTAAATTGCTCTAGCAAAATACGGTAATTATAGACTAATTTAGAGTTTACCGAATCTCATTATTTCATAATGTTAAGGTGGTAAATTTTTAGACTTGAATAAAATATAGCTCTTTCTCTTCCTCCTTCAGTTCTTTAATATATATTTTTATTTAATTATTTAATATTTTTCTCTCTTTATATAAATAATACAATGGTAGCGCCTAATTTTGAAATGGACTGCTTATATCTAGGGTCCTTAATCTTTACAATAATAACTTTCTTAGATTTTATTCTAATAGAAACAATCTTAAAGTTAGGAGTTTTTACACTAGGTAAAAAGTGGTTACGATGTTTTATGATATTTAGTTTAGTAGTGGAAGCGGTAAGTGTTTACTTATATAATGTGCTAGAGAATGGTGCTTTAATCTTTTTCACTACAATGGCTATAACTTAGATGTTTTGGAATCCTCTTTATTACTTTATGTTAATTGAACAGAATTATTACTGGATGAGCGACAGACTTAAGCGTAATTTATATATAGCACTTGGGTTTTTCTGTATATGGGTAGGATTTGTAGGAGTTGTACTAGTTCTTGTAGGGTTGGAATTTATCCACGAAAAGTATATGGAAATAGTACATATATTCGATATGGTTTTGCTTGTTCAACTGGTTTCAACAGAAATTTTCATTAATCTTAATGTTTATAAAATTAGCAAAGTTAAAATAAGGAGTATGAGTATTAGAATGTGGCGAACGGTGCAGCTCTCCCTCTTCGTGTGCACCTTCTGCACAGCACTCGATATTGTGTTTATAGTACTGGAAAACTTGGGCCGCTATGACATCGCATACCAACTCAAAACCAGCTCCTTTGCTCTAAAAATCGTATTTGAATGCATGTGCTTCCAATTTATTAAAGGTTTAGTATTTAGTTTACATTAATCAATAACATCACTTTATTTAAAATAGATTAATAAATAATCTTGAGTAAAGTAAATTTACTTCAAACAGAAACCAACTCTAGTTTTTTGGACTTAGTAAAGCTAATTTTCATAGATAGCTTATAAAATTTGAATTATTAGTAAATAAAATAAAATATATGTTATATATTCGGTAGCTATCGAGAACCCAATTGACGCTTTAATTCGTCAATAACAAAGCGCCAAGCGTAAAATATGTATCAGCGTACGAATTTATCTAGATAGGTTGAGTAAATAATAATAAACTATTTTAATCATTCAGTTGTTATTAAATTATGTGGCTTAACAGTTTAATTTGACAAGTTGATTCAATTCGTCATCTGATTCTTATTAGGTTATGAATTCTATTTTGGGTGTTTTTAAAAAGCTGAGGTAGTAGAGTGTTTGATTTATAATAAAAATAGTGAATAGTAAACTACGCATAATATCATGTATAAATGACTTTGTAAACTCGCTACTATCGATTAAAAATAGTAGTATTATCTATTGTAGCGCTTAAATAGAGATAATAAGATAATTAGATTATTAATATTAAAGATAGAATTTTTAACTAGTATAAAAAACAATGATGGCCAATATCTACATAAATATAAAGATAATATCTCTAATAAAGTTTGGGCTATCATAGCCAAATATAATTACAATTTTAAGTAACTTATAATTTTGCAATTTTTACTTTATTTTAATATTTGTACAACTTTAAATATCATATTTTAATTGTTAATACTTAAATAGAATTTATCGAAAATATTAGATACAGAGATTTCAGTTAAAGTATTATAAAATTGTTCAAAAATTTGTTAATAATTATAATTTGAGCAGATTCAACTAATTAATTCAAATTTTCAATTTTAGTATAAGTCAATATCGTTTATAATCATTATTTGAAAGAGAAAGTGAATGCTATCGTATAGGATTCTATAATAGCAATTTTATCAATGAAATATAATATTAATAAACTTCAAATATATATCAATTAAAAATATTATTGAAATTTTCAATTTTACTGGAAGCTCTCATATAGTCTGGTAAATACTTTGATTAGCATTGTAACATATTACAAAAATGATATGATATGATTTTAATTGTTAAAGTATTAGTCATAGTAGCAAAGACCATAATCTCAGCAAAGTTAATCGAAAAATATTAATAGCAAACATAATTAAAAATCAAAAAAAAATCTAATAAATAAATACTATAAAACATATTTATTCTTTATAAAACCTTATACAGTGCCTATAATCAATAGCCTTCCAATTTTCATTAACTTTAAACCCATTCAAATTAACTATTCTCCCTATCGGCAGTCCAAGTTTAGTAATAAAGCTAGCTAACTCAAATTTAATAGATTTTAAAGCATACCACTTGTCAAAATCTTCAAAATTTAACTGATTTAGTTTAAAATTAACTAGAGATAAGTGAATTATTGATCTATTAATTAATTTAAGAGGTAGAGCTCTATTTTCAATGCACCCATTAACTAATTCCAATGACTCTAACTTAACTAAAATTTTTATAACTCTTTTTAAATAGGGTAGAATTGGCTTTTCAAAGGATATACTTAGAGAAGTTAAGTTAGGGAAATGAATTAATAATAGTTCAATATTTGGAAGTGTTTGAAGACTCTTCTTAATAAACTTGTAACTCAAACCAGTTATTGTTAGAAAAGATGGAATGCGGTAAAAGTCATCTACTTCAATATCGCTACCATCTAAACTATTAAACTCAATAGATTTCAAATACGCTAATCGATCTATTAAAGTAAAAGTTTGTTGATTAATGTGCCCAGCTTCAATTTTTAAAATTTCCAGTTTGGGACTATTTTCTAAAAATGAGTTTATAGGATTGAAATTTAAGCTTGAACTAGGTGATGAATATTCAAAAATAGCTAATTGAGAGAATTTTTGAGTCATAGCTATCGAATAAGGGCCTAAATTAGGGAAATATAGCGAGTTTTGACTAAAAACTCTATAGTAATCGGGCCAACGACAGTTATTTATGCACAATTTAGATAAAGTAGATGGTAATAATAGCTCGCTAGTGCCTAGATTTTGATCAGATTCTATAATTATATCTTCTAAAGTCAGCTCTAATATACTCGGCAACGTAGTTAATATTAAGTTTATGCTAGTTAAATTTATTTTTGTCCTAGGCTGGTAAAAGTGCAGCTTTTTAAGATTCTCAAATATTGTCAGGTATAAATATGGATCGGGAAACAGGGGAGGTTGTTTAATATGAACTGATTCAACATACTTGCTAATATAATTAACGGATGTATTAAATCTATTGAGTAAATCATCTGGATCTTCTAATTTAGTATTCCCACTCTCTTTATTAACAAGGTTTTTTAACAGAGCAGGTAAAGAAATATAAACCTGTGATAATAAAAACGGCCTTAACTTATAGTAAATCGATTTACAAACTAGGCTTAAACTCCTTAATTCTGTATAATTTAACAAGCTGTGAATTTCATCCAATTTAAATATAATTACCCAGTCCTTAATATATTTATTTTGTTGGATTAATAATCTTGATGATTTCATTATTTAACATTTTTCACCTTAAACTCATAAATTACAAGCGTTTATTAGCTATTTGGATGACAATTTACATTATGGGATTATATTATGCGAGTCACACGATTTAAATTTATAATGTCCAACTGCTAATTAATTATTCATATTTATAACTTTTACTATAGATTTAGCATATTAAAAGATTAAAATTAAAATCTTTGACTTGATCTAATATTTAATTACTAGCAGTACTCGCGTAAGAAAGTAGACTATATATTAATCGATTAACTTATTAAGCTGAGATTTTACAATAAATTTTACTTTAATTATACTAACAGATGAACTATTAAGCTAGTCTTTATAATTAGTATAAGTGAATTATATTCTTTTGGAATATAATTCAGCTGTTTGGTAAAATTAAGCAAATACCTTAGGTTCCATTTAGTTAATATAATTTTGATCAAAAATTTATAACAAATTCTATAATATTATAAAATTTTTAATACTTAAAACATATTATAAAATATCTGTTTATAAAACTAATATTTCATATATAAATATGATATTATCAGTATTTATCCTTTAAATAAGAGATATGATCACTATGGCTTACTTATAATACTTAAACATTTTTAAAAATTTAGTTAATATATAGAAAATCACGCTTATTTATTCTTTATAAAACACAATATAATGATTAAAATCAATAGATTTCCAACTTTCACTAAATCTAAAATCATCTAGATTAACTAACGTCCTTATTTTTATCCCTAATTTGGTATTAAAGTTGTAAGCTTTAAATCTGATATATTTTAAAGCATACCACTTCTTAAAATCCTCAAAATCTACTTGTTTAAGCTTAAAATTTACTAGGGTTAAGTGAGTTATCGATCTATTAATTAATTTAAGAGATAATGCGTTATTTTCAATATTTTCTTTAACTAACTCTAACTTCTTTAGCTTGGCTGAATTTTTTATACCTCTTTTTAAATATGGTAGAATCGGCTTTTCAAAGGATATACTTAGCTCTTTTAGATTGGAAAAATGAGTTAGTAATAGCTCAATATTAGCAAATGTTTGAGTGCTTTTCTTAATAAATTTGTAACTAAATTTAGTTATCTGCAAAAAGTAAGGAATATTATAATATTCTTTGAGACTGATATCGAAACTAAAAGGGTTCAAACTATTAAACTCAAAACGCTTCAATTCTGGCAATTTGTCCATTAAATCTAAAGTTTCTTGATTAGTGTGTTTAGTATCAATTTTTAAAGTTCGTAGTTTATGATTATTTTTCAAAATTGAGTTTATAGGGTTAAAGTCTGAACCCCATCCAGGAGAAGAGTATTCAAAGGCGACTAATTGAGGAAACTTTCGAGTTGATACTATTGAATAAGGACCTAAATGAGAAATGTTATCAGCACTTCGCCTTATATATCTATTATAATCAGGCCAACTACAGTTATTTATGCATAGTTTAGTTAAAGTATTCGAAAATAATAAATAGTTAGCTCTAGGCTTTTCTCCATAATTGATAGTTATGTCATCTAAAGTTAACTCCAATAATCTAGGTAATCTAGTTAATATTAAATTCATATTATTTAAACTTATTTTTGTATCAAGTTGATAAAAATGCAACTTTTTAAGATTTTTAAATACTTTCAAGTATAAATAGGGCTGTGGATAGAGAGGAGGCTGCTCAATATAAATAGATACCACATACTTACTAATACTATCAACCGATATCTTAAATTTTTTGAGTAATTCGTATGAATTCACGTTTTTTAGACCCTTAATCCCTTTATTAACAAGGTTTTTGGCTACTACAGGTAAAGAAAAGAAAATTTGTGATTGCAACTGAGGTTTTAAGCTGTAGTAAATCTTTTTACAAGCTAAGCTTAATCTCTTTAACTCTCTATAATTAAAGCAACTATGAAATTCTTCAAGTTTAAATACTATTATCCAATCTTCAACAGCTAGATTTTGTTTATTATCTAATAACTTTGATGACTCCATTATTTTTTTATTTTTCACTTAAACCCTTAAATTACTAGTATCTATGGTGAATTTGTATGATAATATATTATTATGGGATTATATTTAATTAAACAAGTATTTTAACATAAAAATAATTTTTATTAATTGAGTAATTTAATGAGTGTTATTAAATGGTATAAGTCTAATTAAAACAATTGATGAGTATTAAATCATAGCTTATATAGAAAGCGTTGAGCGTGTTTTTGTTTTTACTTTTATATAATAAAAACTATTATTTCCTTAAATTAATGTGTATTTTATATATTATTAATTAATCAAATGTACAGCTATTAAATAATAAATCTAAGAAATAGATTAAAATTTTTAAACATTGTTTCTGTTTATAAATTTTACGAATTTTGTCTAATTATACAGTAGCTACAGAATACTATAAATTCACAGTGTTTAGTATATATCAATCAATTCATCGTTTACATTAATTGAAAACTCAATTCAAATATTAATATTTTCACAAAATCAAACTTAGCAGTCTCAATCTTGTTGTATTTGTATATACTATAATGGGGTTTTTGTCTCTTTAAAATCCACAAACTCTTATTCACGCCACAATAAAATAATTAAAATATTTTATATCAGTGAGAAGTTATTATTTTTAGATTTTTAGAAAATATGTATAAATTAATTGTATCAATAGAAACTCATAAAAGCAAAAATATAGCCGTTATATATTAATGTTGGTTATATAGCCAAAAATTACCTTGGTTCTTATATCAGATTTAAACTTTACATATATATAGTAACATAAGTAAACACCATGTCAATTAAGCATTACAAGACATGATTTTTTTCAAATAGAGCTAAGTTTATATATATCTAAAAAATATTACATAATTAATGCGGTTAAATTTTAAATTTACAGTTTAGATATCTAAGCCAATTTGTAATAAAAGCTGTTATTAATCGTTTAAATCGTGAATTTTGAATATCGTATAAATACAATTATTATAAGTTTATAGCTTGATCTTCATTAAAAGGTTTTACTATATTTAATTAAAATTGATTTTGCTTATATAACACATACTTAGAAATCTCAGATTTTCAGAACTCTATTGAAATATTTATTAAACTTTGATGCGCTAAAGGGTAATCACTTATATTTAATTATTTGATTTTTATTCAACCAATATCAATATTATTATATTAGCACTCTATTACCCTTAAATGAATAATATAATGGACAAGATTATATTCCGTCTGTGTTTAAAAACAACTCTGCATAATGAAACATATAGCCTTTAACATAATGCGTATGCTATACATATCCATATCCATAATGGATAATAATCATCAACCAATGAATCCATATTAGCATTTATTCAAGCATATTACACAACAGCCAGTTTTAAATTACACTTTAATCTGGTTTCTATTAATAGCATGATAAAGATCTATCCAAACCAAGCAATCTACGCATCTTAAAATTACCAATTTTATAAATTTTCGTAACATAATTATTTGCAGAATCTATACTAAAATCCAGCCAAAATTTATTTCAAAAATGAATTAATTAAAACAATCTGAATTTTGATAATTTTAAATATAAAATCAGTGCATTGTAAGAATAAAAGCTTTTATTATATATCATATAGACTCTTTGTAGTATATTTTATCTTTAAACAGTTGTATTATTTAACATAAAGTACGAAATATTAAATAGACTTTAATGTTATATAGTGGAATTTAGATAAAATATTAAACTTTATACAGTTACTTTATAAATTTATTTCTAGTAATATTAATACAAAAATTGAATTGTATGTAATAGGACAAATTATATACTACGTAATGAACAAATTTAATAGGTTTAGGTGTCATGTGCTACAATACCATTTTTCGATAATAAATAATATGACATTATTAATGGAATTAATTTAAGATTTAATTAACAATTTAAAGATATTAATAGGCTTTTGCATTATATAATTTACTAGTACATAAATTATTATGTAAATTTGAATATATTTTTATAAGCTACAAAAAATAATAATTTATTAGTTGATTCGTTATTTGTTTTAAACAGATGATTTATATATAGTTTTCATATGTTAAAATAATATATATCATAATACTATATCTTCACTAAAATAATTTAACGAGTTTATTGGTTAATAAATAAATTTAAGTATTTTATGGGATTTAATGATCATAAAACTAGTTTGTCTAAGCAAACTAATTATATTTATGTAAATACACGAATAGTAGATTTTGTAATAATATTATGTAACAAATAGCAAAAATTAAAGATCAAATGTGCTAAGTTAAAAGTTACGGATACGGTGACGTTATTAATAGTGGCTTATTCTGTTAGTTTGGTTAATATTTTTAGATTAAATCTTTAATTAAATAATATATTGTATTGATTATGATTTTTATATATTTAGTTTTATTATTTTAAAATTGTATTTATATCAGAGGTTATATAGTTAATTTTTTGTGAATAATAATATACTGTTTTAGTGACCTGCAGGAGCTGGCATGTCCTCTTTACTAGGGACAGCAACTTTAGTGATGAAGAATACGCTTATAGCGCAGACAATGGCGAATGGAATCATACAAATATATCCATATTTGAATGCTACAAAGTAGCAGTATCTTAATAACTCTCTATTTTCTTCACTGAGAGCGTTGGCAATATGGGGTCTAGCTAAGTCTTCGGGAGAGAAGTTAGGTAAGTAAATAGCAAGCTGTTGAGCTAAAATATTGTTGTAAACGGATCCAACAATTGCAAGTCCGATAACACCACCAATATTGGTTGTGAAAGTAATGAAACCAGTAGCAATGGCAACATCGTCATCTTGAACACTGAGCTGACAGACGAGAATAATCAATTGAAGGAGTAATCCAAGTCCCATACCATTAATCATGACAAAGATGACTTGTTCAGCTAGGGTAGAATGCTGTCTCATGAAAGCAACTAAGCAGACACCAACAATAGTTATAATGCCTCCAACCCACATAACACCACGGATAGTTTTGAAAATGTTAATGAGATAGCTTGATGACATACAGAAAATAGAAATTGTAACGAGGAAAGGAATTAAATGGTAACCAGATACACTTGGAGTAGCATCATGAACGGTTTGGAAGTATACTGGAAGATAGAAAATGGTTACAAAGTTAACTGCACCAGCGGTTAAATTAGCAATGTTTGAGAGGATTACATTTCTTACAAATACTCGACCAGGTAAAATAGGCTCAGAAGCAACTCTCATTTGTACATATACGAAAACAACAAGAAAAACTATCATTAACACAAACAAAACAATGATGGGAGCAGAGTTCCAAGCGTAGTCTTTGCCACCCCAATTTGTTGCAAGGATAAGAGCTACAATGGTACAAATTAAAGAGATGGAGCCTATGAAATCAACTCTCTTAACATTAGTCAAGATGTTGCCTTCTGATTTGGGCAAATCAAGAACAAAGATGACTAAGACAGCTAAAATAAAACAAATAGGCAATAAGATATAGAAAATAATTCTCCAAGAAACTTCAGCGATTAAACCACCGACAATAGGACCGATGATGTTAGAAATGGCAAAAGTCATGGATACTAATGAGAGGTATGCAGAGCGTTGTTCTATTGGTATTACATCGGATACCATAATGAAAGACATACTCATAAGACAACCTCCACCAATACCTGCAATAACTCTGAAAATGATTAACATGATCATTGAAGTAGAGAGAGCACAGCCAAGACATCCAATAGCGAAAATAGAAATACCGATAATTTCAACAGGCTTTCTTCCGAAAATATCGCTAAGTTTACCACATAAAGGAGTGAATGCAACAACAGTTAACATATAACCACCTGCAATCCATGTAAGAGAACCGAAAGATTGGAGATCAGAGCCGATTTTTTCAGTAACAGTTGATACAGCAGTTTCACTAATAGTACCAATTAGAATACCGAAGACGAGACCGAAAGTAACGAGGATCCTGTGGAAAGTACCTTTGAATTGGGGGCCAGATTTAGGGCTAGGGGGAGAAGCTATATTCACTTGACCCTTAAGGCTTTCATTATAAGATTTTTCATTGACAGAGCTAGTAGCGGTTTTTTCGCTGAAGTTGCTTGAGAACTCTTCTTGGTGCAGCGTTTGAGCGCGTTGTGGAACAGACTCAATATCGAATTGAGTAGTCATCTATATATAAGAAAATTAATTATAAAAATAAGAATCAGGATAAGAATAGAAGGGATAGAGGTATTTATACCTGAAAAATGGATCTCAATTGAGTTACATGAAATACTCCATTTATCAAAAAATAAAAATTTTTAACTAATCATTGAGAAAATCTGATTTAATATACGTTCTATCTTTATTTATTAATTTTATTTGTCGCATTAATTTGATAACTCAATAAACATTTATTTAAATTTTCGCGTAAGTGCGTCACAAGTGTTAAGTGTGATCAAGTTTTCTCTGTACCACAATAATAAAACATGTCAATTCATAAAAATTAGCAATGGATAAATTCACCTTCTTAATTAATGGATTAAAATTTTTGAGAATTTTTATCAAAAATAAATTTGTTTACAATCTTTGGGGATTGGATTCAATTCTTGAAATTGCATTTTTAGGCTAATTAACTATATTATACGCGGTTTAATCTCTCAAACTAAGCCAAATATTAAGGGATTAATCTACCTTACGATCAAATTATAATCATGAAATCATCATTTAAAAGTTATTCCGTATTGATACCAACATTTGTTTAACTAGGCGAAAAACTGTGCTTGGGAACAATAACAAATTCGAAATCAATTTACTTCCACAAGTCCAATTTTGGTAACTCCAGGTCGTAATTTACGTTTTAGTATAAATTCGACTTATGGTTTTGTACAGAATTAACATATGTCGTCAGCTTGTATCAATAAAATTAAATATCAATCATGCACTATAAATTAGATCACACTCCTATAATAAAAAGGACTATTATTAATACTTATTTAATACTGGATATAATCCCAATCCCTTTCAAATCAGCGGTAATTACTAATCAAATAGCAATATTTAATTAATTTAAGCGTTCCTGAATTAGAACTAAAGCTCCACCGTTTCAATCAGTCATTTTATCTATCTACAATTTATATAGAGTTCTTCTTATCGTCAATTTGTTAATAATTGAATTCAAGGGGAATTTTGTACTAAAATAAAAAATTTATAATCCACCATTGAGTAAATCATATGCCATGTGGATGCTTGCATGGGAGAATTTAGAGTACTCAACAATTTATATAATCCCGAGAATATGCTTTTTGTTTACTATTTGTATACTTTGGTGCTTATAGTATGCTGTATTAATTATCTCAACAAACGAATATAAATAGCCTAATAAGAATAAAATATATTCAAAATATATTCAAAATATATTTAAAATGTACTATACATTA
>KQ964577.1:49117-60146 GCA_001566745.1 Conidiobolus coronatus NRRL 28638
ACATTTTCCTTATAACGAATACTTAGTGTATTAGCTAAATATTTAACTATTGTTATATTTTAAAATAATTAGCTTGATACTTTGCGAATTCTGCTCAGAATTCTCTTTAAAGTGAAATTTATATGCTAGTTAATTCAATAACTCTATATAGAAAATTAACCTATTATTAGAATATTTTGACGGACTAATATTCATTGTACGTCACTGAATTAACCCAATAACCCAAATTATGTAATGATTTAACATCTGCATCCACTAAATATGGCTAAAAATATAATAGTAATTAGCCGAGGTGTCAATGTAAAAGCATACATCATGCTACATTTATACTGTAGCCAGTTTTCTAGTTATATCAATAAACATAATGATTTTCTGTAGATAGTTTCCCTACAATATTTTATAAAAGTATTTTTGAATTAAGCATTCTTTTAAAATTTTTTACGAGCATTAATTAGGACTTATGCAAGTAAATTAGAGCTCAAATATAACTAAATTAGAAAATGATAACAACGCCAATGTTCCTAGAAAAAGTCATTAACTTATTACGAATATGGTATTAGTCTTTAAATGAATTACTATTAAACGATATATGCATATATAGTAGTATGAGTGGCTAAAGAGTTTTCTCATAAAGTAAAATTAAAAATTAGACCTTCCAGTAAGAGTCATCTTATCTCATCACATTTTTAACTAATTAAAACCTGAATTTAAAAATATACATCTTTGGAATTTAAAGGTTCTATTCTAAATGTTATATGCTGACAGGCTCTTATTGATGGTAGATTATAATACCAATAATAGAAAATACATATAAATTTTTAATAAGATAATTGTATATTAATATTCGCTATTGAAATGTTAATTGGCTATATATTTTAGATATATGAATTTAATATGAAAGATTCTAGTTTAAACGAGGACAAATTTAACCAAAAAATTTTTATAGATTATTTGCAATGTTTTTAATTTTTAGTATCTTAAAGCTTATTAAACTGTATCTTTTATTAGTTAAATTTGATAATATAGTGTTTTAATATGCTGTTATTATTAATTCTCTATTAAATAATTACTATACACGATGAAAACTTATAAAAAAATTAAAATTTTTAACTGAGCACATGCAAAATTTGAACCAAGTTAACTATAATCTTTCATATAATTATTGTATTATTATATGCGATTAGATGATCTCTTTGACAAGATTAACATCTTGCAGAGTTATAAAATACAGCTGTTATAATATTGATGAATCACCTACTTGAATCAAAATTTCTCGGTTAAAGAGTAAATTTAAATATATATTTCTATTATTTTTGTTGCCAAAAGGGAAATTAGTTAACTTGAATAGTATTAAATTTAAAGGGAGTTGGAAATGTAAAGATTTAAGCATTGTTTTTTATAATTAAATTTGATTTTCTTGTAATATTTATAAGATGTTTATTTTTAATGGGGAATTTTGGATTGAAATCGCAGTTTAAATCAATAGATAGTTTTTAAAGGTAAAGTGATAACAAAGGCTTTTTATTATAATATCATAAAAATAAAATGTGTATTTAAACAAAGCTGATATTATAATATATACCTATTTATACATAAAATATAAGCTTGGGTTGTCTAGAAGACTATTTCGTCTCTTCGCCTACTGTAACCAAAGTTGAATAGAATTGCTAAAAACAAAATATCTCCAAGGCTTTGAACTCGATTCTAATTTAGAATCTCCCTCAATATCAACAGCTTTGCCTTCTTCGCTGGATTCAATTGAAATATGCTTCAACTGAGTCCAATTTTCCACATGCCTGATTAAATTACACAAGTTAACAGTATCTAGCTTATTTAAAATCAGGTGCTTTATCGTAGAATTAGAAAATTGCAAATCTTTAATATCTATCCCGTTAAAATAATTAATTAATGCGAGTTTTTCGATTTGAGGCAATAGTGGTAGCACTTGGCTCAAGTTAGTTACATCTATAAAATTAGTCTGTAAGCTTAACTCTGTGAGGTTTGGACAACTTTTGCAAGCTAAATAAACGTGTATTAAATTATTACAAACATTCTCAAATAGTGATAATAAATCTACATCTTCTGCATATTTGTAGCTATCCAAAGTTTCCTCTGTTATGCTAAGTTCGCCATTAAACTTTAGCATTAAACTACTTAAAGAAGAGCATCGAATATTGAGCAATTCATAAGTAATTTGATTAATAGTATCAAATCTGGTTTCTAATTTAGTTAAACTTGGAGATTTAATAAGTAAAAAATTTAGCAAATTCTTTTGGTCTCTACTAAATTGAATACATGATAACGACTTTAAATTTGGCAAGCGCAGCTCTCTCCCAAATAGATAATTTCCTAGTTCAGAGTGCTTTGAGGCCGAGTAGGGGTTTAAATCGCCCATTATCCACATAAAACTGTCAATATTTAGAGAAATTAAAGCTTGTGGCAATTTAACGTAACTTGGGTTATTCGCTTTGCTTTCGTCATCCGTTACAGTTATTCTTAATAGTGATAAAGTTTTCAAGCTTCTGGATGAGGTGATTAACTTATTTAATTCAGTTAGCTTAAAAGTTCCTGTAAAAGTAGCTGTTGTAAGATTACTTAACTCTCCCCAATCTAAATGTATTTTATAATAAGATGGAGATTTAACTATTTTCAATACCTTTAAATTATTAGAATTCTTTTTCAAATACTGGTTAGCTTCATTCTCAAATCCAATTGTATTTTGTCCAGTTTGAGAATGTGCATCATATTTGGTAATTGATATTATAAAATATTTGGATAATATAGGTTTTAAAAGGGTATTTATAATATGACACGTTAATGCTAGCTCTGTTATATCAGGCGCAGGTAAATAATTAGTGACTTCTTTTAGCTTTAATATGAACAAAAATTTTTCACAATTCATTATACATAAGACACTTTTTATTAAATGATAAATTTAAAATTAAGGGATTAAGATCTAATTTATGCAATTATTTTTTAAGTTATTAATATGGGATTTATAATGAATTTTTTATTTTTGTATAATTTTTAATATTAAATATAAAACTCTCTATATTGAATTAAATAAAATAACCTAACAATAGCTGTAATTTGACATTGACTTTTTCATGTTAGCTTAATATTTTTCCACATATGATTTAATTAAAAATATCTTTCTTGCATATTTATTTATTGTTTGACAGTCACATGATCAGTAATTCTTTGAATAATTTAATATTGGTTTTTTGATAGCAAGTTGAATAATATTTGCCGTATTATACAACCACTTGATTATGCTAATTTTAAATTTATATATAATATCAAATGTATTTTATATAGTAACTTCTAAATATCATCTACATAAATTAATTTTTCAACTAATTACAAGATTCAAATTATCAATTTTTATATTTAAATTTTCTTTAATCTGTTTTTATATCTACAAAGAAAATAATAAAATTTAACATATAAATATAACCTTAATAAGCAAATAGTTATATGTACATATTTATATGTAGCTATATTAAATCAATTCTTTAATAGAAAGCTCTCAACTAGTAGTAAATATGGTTTAATAAGTCAATAAGCTGATAAATTTACAACTTTTATGAATGTATACCTAGATACATAAGCTCATTATTAGCAAATAATATACTAAAACTATCAAATGTCGATGATAATTAAATACAAATTGTTTTCTTCATAAATATTTTTTCTAAAACTTCAGTTTTAAATAATTTAAACTTTACAAGGTAAAGGGAATACACTAAGATAAAATGATTAAAAGACCTAATTATGAGTTAGAGTTTTATGTGCTTGAATAATATCGCTATGAATGTCTGTCATTAAATTATTTATATTTCTATTTAATTTTAATTGCGCTTTTTGCTAATTAAATTGATTACAATATTCTAAGTTACTATGCTTATTGAAAATATTGATACATGTTAGATATTTCAAGTTTTTATAGCACAAATGAAGAAAATAATAAAGTTTTTATTTTTATAAATTAAGAATAATAACTGAAAATAAATTTCTAATAAATCTAACAATATTTTCGTTGAATATTTTATTTATTTTTTGTAGAGTCTTATATATTCATCAGGACAGTTAAAAAATAGCCAATTTGTGCCCACTTTATTCTTTACTTGCTCATCCTCCCAACTATAATTATAATTCATAATGAAAAATGCATCAAATTTCAACTCTATAGATTTAAGTACATACCATCCCTCAAAGTCCTTAAAATTGAGCTGATCAACTTTAAAGTTATAAATATTTAATGTGGTAATCGTCTTGTTAGTTATGTTTAGAGTTAAATAGCTTTCATAGCCATTAAAGTTGAATATTTCAAATTTTTGTAAATTTGATAATTTTTCTAATATATTTTTAATATGTGGTAAAAATGGATCTTCAAATGATAAGCTTAATGCCTTCAGATTATGGAATCGTGATAATAAAAGCTCAATATTCGGCAGTGATCTAGAATCATTTTCTGTGAAAGGATAGCTAAATCTTATTATTTTTGAGTATGATGAGTGATGTTTGAAGTCTTCAAGCTTGATATCGGTCCCATAGCTATTATTTAGCTCTATGGATTGTAAACTTGTTAATCTGCTTATTAAATCAAAAACTTCAAGGCTAAGAAATCTAACTTCCAAATTTAAAGTTCTCAATATAGGGCTATTTTTCAAAATTGATAAAGCAGGGTTAAAATCAGCGTTAAGCGTAGATGAAGAGTATTCAAAGTTAACTAGTTGATTAAATTTTTGAGTTGAAAGTAATGAATAAGGGCCTAAAGTTGGGACTGTTATTGAATTATCTCTAAGTTTTTGATAATAATCAGGCCATACACACCAATTAATAGATAGTTTAGTTAAAGTAGGTGGAAATAATATTTTGTTAGCATCTCCTATTTCATCAGAGTATATAGTTATATAAAATAAACTAAGTTCATTTAGTTTGAGAGATCTTGTTAATATTAGATTTAAGCTTGTTAAGTTAATTTCGGCTTCAGGATTACAAAAGCGTAATATTTCAAGGTTAATAAATGAATCCAAATATAAGTGAAGTTCAGGATATAATGAAATTTCGCCAATGTTAGTAGATTTTACAAGACCGCTAATAGGTTTTACTGATTCCTTAAATCTTAAAAGCATATCATTTGAAATTTCCACGTTATCAATATCATACTCATAATCATCATTTGATAGATTATTTATTATTAGGTCTGAGTAAATAAAAATATCAGATACTAAATACCGCCTCATCTTATAATAAACATTTTTACAAGTAAAGCTCAAATTCTTTAAATCATTATATTTTAGAAAATCATAAATTTCATTAAATTTTAATATTGTTATCCAATTTATACTAGTTGATTTATTTTTCTTCATATAAGCTATATACAATAAATATATATTTTTTGCACTATTATAAAATGTAAATTTAACCTAAGTTTTAGCTTAAAAATTATTATGGGATTTTATTAATTAGTTAGATATTAGATATGATCATTTTATAATTGGAAATGGCAGTTTTCTATAATTAAATATATTATACTATATATCATACATTTCTTAACAAATTTACCAATCTAAAATATAATCTCATTTTAACATTTCAAGCATTAAATTTTAATTGTCTTATATTGATTTAATAATGGATCAGAAATTAAAGATATTTATAAAGCTATCACATATAAATAGAATTAATATGGACCAATCAATATTAGATAAGTCATTAATGCGTATTATAGCGTAATAATTTATAAAAATATCTTAAAGTTATGACTATTGCACATATGATCAATGATGTTTATCCATATAATATTAACTAAAATTTTATCCACTATAAATTTCTTCTCATTATTCAATTAGCAGTCCCAAGACTTTGCAACATAGCAATTAAGAGTATTAAAATAATTATTGATAAAAGATATTCTCAGATAATATTATAAGCTATGGTAAAATATTATTATATCAAAAATAGGATATATTTTAGTTTTGAAAAATTATATAATCAATATTATAAATAGTGTCAAATAGCTCTAAGTAAAATTTATATAAATGAGGTAGTTTTTAATTAAAAGATGTAAGCTGTATTAAAAGATTAGTATATTAATCATTTATTTTACCAGTTGAAGTTAAAAAACTCAATTATATTATCTAGATATCTTAACTTGATACGAAAATAGATTATTGATTATCTAGGACCCTTAATAATGCCACAGTATACTAGATATAGTTAAACAATTTAATTGGAGACTATTGAAATGTTTAATAATTATAAATACAAGAAAATGACGCAATCATTAAATACAATATACTTTTATATAATTACGTAGAAGCAAGATTAAAGAATAGTTTTTATTAATTACAGCAGCTTCTATAATTCATGCAACTAGCAAAACTTGCAGTCATTTAATTTTTTTTGCAGGTCTTCATCTTGAGAAGTACATTTGAAAATCTAATAGTTCAAAAAAGAATTAAAATTAATAGATTTTTAACTCTAATAATGCTATGTACTGTATATCAAATTAGAGATATAAAATATAAATTAGCAATCCTTGAGTTTCATTAAATATACGTCCTAAGTGGCTTTATATTTATCAAATTAATGAAATTAATTGATTATAGTGGAGTGGCTTAAACAGTAAAATATTTCTTTTATCATGCGTATCTTGTGACAAGTAAGGAATTGATTATTACTCACAAAAGGTAAATCGGCTATAACTTAGTAAGCAATAATTATATAAACATAGTTCAATAATTCCCATAAATCCAAGCTATAATTTAAATTATAACCAGTCAATATTCCTTAATACTATCCTTTGTTAGTATTTTTACATACTAATATCAGTTGGTATGGACTCTGAAAATTTTTTATTAATCATAAAATTACGACAGGTTCACAAATATTTAACATTGAAAGATATAAAAGAGCTAAGTTTATCAAATAAATTAATATGTAATCAACTAAAGCCAAGCTTAATATCCAGCTTCATAATAAAATCTCAGTATTATAAAAAATTTTACGAAAATGAGAGTGAAATGAAGAAATTTGAGTTAGAAACAAATAGTTATTTAAACAAGAACTCTGATCTTATAAAGGATATAACGGTTAGCTTAGCGCCCTCATTTTGTAAAGTTAATTTGAATTGGGAGATTTTAACTAAACTCACTTCAATATCGCTGAATGGAAGAGTTAAATTGGAAGAAATAAACAATTTGCTCAAGTTTTCTAACTGCTTAGTAAAGTTAACGCTGTCGAAGATTGAAGTAGCTGTTAAAATGTGTAATGAAAAAGTTTCAAACCATATCTTATTACCTGTCACTTTAGTTGAGTTGAATATTTATAATCTAATGTGGGCTGTGGTCGCATTTAATCGTATATATATCTTAAAGCATAGGGAGTTGGGAGTTTACATATTCGGGAAATATGTGAATTTACCTAGTTTGAGGTCGTTAACTTGGTTTCAGCCTAATAGAGGACCAAAAGCTTTGATAAAATTTTTAATCAGCAAAGCGCCTAATTTAGTGGAGTTAAGGGGAAATGGTGAAGTATTCAACGGTGCTACTTATGATTTACTTAATAGTACTTGTATTTCGTTAAATAGTTTGAGCTTATTATTTAACGATAACTTACCTGTGACTGCTGAAGTTTTGGATGCATACAAATTTTCTACAGAATCAGAGTTAGCGACATTATATAGATCTAATTGTAGTAATTCTATCCGCTTATATCTAATTTGCAAAAGCTGTCCTTTCCTGGAAGAATTGACAATATATTGTAATAATATAAACATTACGCACCTAAACAAGCTGCTCCCGCTATTGCCCCAAATCAAAAAACTCACCTTAATTAATCACTTTAAAGGGATTGATATTAAGAAGCTAAACTTTTCTAACTCAACAATTAATCACCTTACTTTAAGAAAATTTTTCTTTATTTCTTTATCTCAACTAACCGAAAATTTAAGGAACTGGACGCTGCTAAAAAGAATTTCTATTGAACCTAGCGGAGGGGGCTCGATAGTAGATGATGGAGTGAAGGCTAAACTCGAATCTGGATCAAGACCATGGAAGTGCTTTGCTCATAATACCTCAACTCAGCTCTGGTTAAAATAAATTATAAGATATAAAAATATATCAATATTCTGTTGAACTATGATTTTTGAAAGTATTTGAGTTTTCAATAAAAATTTAACTAATTTTTATTTAATAATATTCAGGTTTGTTTTAAATTTGAAGAAAAAATGCATAATTTGGAACAATATTAGTTATTATAAACGAAAATTAAGTTAAGAACTAGATGCTGTTACAATAAAAATTTTATTCTATTATTAATTATTAGTCAAGACTGAAAAGAAATATTATAACTAAAAATAAATCTATAACCAAAAGAAAATTTTTCTTAGTTAAAATTTTGATTTGTTATAGATCAAATGAACAAAATTTAATTTTTTCAAACTAATAGCCCAAATCCCATAATAGCGAATTGCAAATAATTTAAGTTAAAATAGTTTTAAAGTAATTTTATTACATCATCCAGTATGCAACAAAATAATAAATTATTAATTAAAGATTGGTCTATTATATATAAATTTAATGATACTCAAGAGTATTTAAGCTTTCAAGACTTAAGGAATTTAAGCTTTGTTTGTAAAGATATTTATTATAAGACGAAGTCGCTATTTGAATCTCACTTTTATATCAACTCGCGCTTGATAATCGATAATCTTTCAAATAAAGCTTATGAGTACGATATTGATAATGTAGAGATTTCAAATGATATGCTTTTAAGATTTAGGGAATCGGTAAAACCTATTAGCGGTCTCGTAAAATCAGCTAAAATCGGCGAGATTCCATTATATCCTGAATTCCAATTATATTTGGATTCATTTATTAACCTTGAAAAGTTATACTTTTGCAGCTCTGAAACAAAAGTTAATTTAACCAGCTTAAACCTTATATTAACAAGCTCTCGTAAGTTAAAGGAGCTTCGTTTATTTTATATAATTATATACTCTAATGAAATAGGAGATGCTAACAAAGTGTTATTTCCACCTACTTTAACTAAACTATCTATTAATTGGTGTGTATGGCCTGATTATTATCAAACACTTAGGGAAGATTTAATAACAGTTCCAACTTTAGGCCCTTATTCAGTACTTTCAACTCAAAAATTCCCTCAGCTACTTTACTTTGAATACTCCTTTGAAATTTTCAATAGCAGCTTCAACCCTATAGCATCTGTTTTGGAAAATAGCCCTAAACTATTAACCATAAACCTTGATGTTAGATTTTTAAATCAAGAAACTTTCAAGTTAATAGTTAAATCAACAAATTTGAAATCTATTATATTTAGTAAATCAACTCCATACATTTTTAAACCAGAATGCTATAAAGGTCACTCATACGTAGCGATAACTCATATCAGTTTCAAATTTTCTGATCTTGGCACCGAAACCTTACTAGATATTGAGCTCTTATTAGCCCACTTTCCCAACTTAATAAGCTTATGTTTATCGTTTGAAAGGCCATTTCTACCGCAATTCAAAAGAATTTTGAAAAATTTACAAAAATTAAAGCACTTTAGTCTAACTAACTCAATAGAGGACGCAAACCCTTTATCAATGCAATTAACCAATAACACAATTACTAATTTAAACCTATTAAACTTTAAATTTAGTCAAATTGATTTTAAAGATTTTGAAAGCTGGAGCGCTCTAAAAACTATAAAACTGGAATTTGACGAAAATTTTATTCAAGCCAATGACTACACTTGGCAAAGTGATTTTATAAAGATAGCAGTTGGTCATGACTGGCGAGTTTTTAGCTATCCTAATTTCATAAAGTTTTATAGACAATAAAATTTAATAATAAATCTAATATTTAATTTTCAGATAGCTAGATTTTTATTTGTTTATCTCAGTCCTCATATGATGAAATCTATTTGATACTACCCTGAATCGATAGACTATCATAGAGCAGTGTATTTATGCATAATAAAAAGCATATTTCAATGTTTTATCTATAAAACACTAATTTTAACAGCTAGTCTTATAAATATCAATAAATATCAATAAATAATTTGACTAAAGAGATCAATAATGACCTAGTTGAATATTATGTATAGAGTATTCTAATATATAAAACAATTAAGTTTGCTTATTATCAATAATATACTTGAACTTAATAATACTCGTATTAAGAATAATTTATTACAATGGCAATATTAAAACTATGATAAATAATATCATTACCGATACCGTTAGAATATATTATGGTGTAATATTACCTTGCTGATTATTTTTCAAAGTTCGCACAGATAGCTATGTAGTGGTATAACGACATAATTTAATGATTATTATATGAGAGATTCTGGTTAAATCGAGGAAATTTGGTCCAAAATTTTCTATATGGCAAATTTATAATTTTTTTGATTTTTACATGATTAAGGCGTATTAAACAACCTCTTTTATTAGTTAATGTTTTTAGTACATCTTTCTAATATGACATTATTAACTCTTCTTTTTTATTTAATGAATATATATGATAATAACTCGCTTATATTAAAATTAATATTTTGAACAGAGCTCATGCAAAATTTAAACCAAGTTAACCAGAATCTCTCATATTGTACTAAAAATATGATATATGAAAAGCAATATTCTCATTAAAAGTATGTTTATAATATCATATACTTAGAATTTATTAGCTAATATTATGATTATACAACTTTATACTATATAGCATAAAATCAAGAACGGAATTTTTATATGAAATATAAACAATAAATGAAAGATAATATATCTTAGTTTCAAAATTTTAGCATTATATAACAAATTAAACAATAATTTATCTTGCCACATTTTACAAATAAAGAAATAAATTATATATTTACATAGCTTTTTGTGAATATTTATAGAAATTTCATTTTAATATAAATGATTAATGGTTTATATCATATTAATTTAAAAAATAGCTGAAATAAATATCAACTTTAGTATATTATATTTTTTATAAACCCAAACAGCAATTATAGT
>KQ964577.1:60254-74007 GCA_001566745.1 Conidiobolus coronatus NRRL 28638
AAATTTTAAATTTAAAGCTTGGCTTTAATTTCTTGGGTAATTAGAATATTCAAGTGGAACAAATTTGCTTTAATCAATAGAAATTTATTCCAAGAAATGCTAGATTTCTAGGCATTGACGTGGAAAAAATAACAAATAAGCATTCCCATAAATAGCACTATAAATATATATATATATATAGGCATATTGGAGTATAGTAGCATCTTTAATCTTGTTAAAAATGATATTTCCAAAAGTAAATCTATATAAAAACCTTAGTAATATATCAAAATCCAAAAGTAAAATTAATTGGTTATTGGTATTTAACCTCAAAGAAGTTAGAAAATATAGGAGTAGTAACGAAGTTAGAGAATTAAGCTTGATTAATAGTTACTTTAAGAAGTATTTAATTAAATGAGTGATCTAAATATGAAGCGTTAAAGTTGGCTAACTAATTTTATATATTTAAACTGTGTCTATTAGTAAAATCTTGAATCTATTTATTTCTAATAAAAGTATATTATGATGTTGTAAGTGAAGATAGTAAACCAATATTCAATGTTATTATTAGTTAAATAAAAATTTTATTTTTAGAAGAGTTTCACTATTCAATAAGTGAATTTAAAAGAAATTTAAATGTATATGAAAATAACAGGTATCATGTAATTTTTTAAATTAGTCTTTTTATAAACATAACCAAAATAAAAAAATTCTCATAGAAAATAAGTGCATTTATCATTTATCCAAAAACTAGCTAGCATTAATTATAAAATAATAATCCCATAAAATCTACAAAATTAAAATTAATTTAAATTTTAGAAAAAGTTGGACTGCAAAAAAAATTACGATTATAAATTAAAATAGTAGTCAAGTAAAATAATAACAAATTGATGAAAAATTAAAAGAATTAATATAATTAAACTAAAATTTTTAAATATTTATAATTAAAATATATAAGAAATTAATTTTAATTTAAAAATCATTATTACATTTTTATTTATTTAATATGGTAACTTCGCCAAAAAAAGAGCTTGTTGAAACAAAAGTTGCAAGTAACAATAGCTCTGCTGTAGATAAAGCTAATGAAGTAATTTGAACATTTTTACTATTTATATTATCAATTTATAATTAATAGTAATTTTATAGTTATCTGATGCTAGATCTATAGTATTAGTTATAAATGAAGGCTGGGTACTTCCACGCTCCGAGTGGCTGTTGTGGATATTGAATAGAATGTTTAGGCCTATAACTCAAGCAGACCGCTCAGTAATAAAATCATCAAATTATATAGTTTATATATCTAATTGTGTTTTAGGAACCTTGCTATAAAATGCTAAAAATAAGCTCTGAAAGGAGTCCAAGCTGGTTATTTGATCCAAAATACAGGCTACCTCATTTAACGGGGATAAAAACCAATTCTGATAAAGAGATAGCTTATCGTTTAGTCCCTCAAACCAGAGTTTATACAATTTACCAAAAATATTCCCTTGTTTATATGCTAGATTTTTCTAGTTCGCTAGCTACTTTAAATTCCTACAATAATGATATTTTGATTGAAGAAGTTTACAGTGTGTAGGTTAATTTTTGAGTTTTATTAATATTATAAGCTTATATTTTTAATTTTTAGATTGAGAAAAAGTTTATCAGGAGTTTCTCAAAGCTTTGGAGTTCCTACAACTAATGAGAAAGGATATTTTCAAGTAATATTATAATGTTAAATAAGTATAATGTATACTAATCTCCTATATATAGATTACGCCTACTATTTACTTAAGTATATTGGCAGACTGTGGGGATTTGATGCCAAATATAACGTCTCCAAGTACTCCTAGAACTTGTTCATGCTCAACAAATTCAAATGTAAAAGTTTTAATTCAAAACTTGCAGTTAACTCAAGATAATATCAATACGGTGTTAAACATTATTAGATCTAAGTTATTAGATTTACAAGTAACAATTTCTCAAACTAGAAATAAATCTAATCCCGCAACTTTGAATGCTAACTACACATTTCCTTCAGATGGTGGAACTTTGAGACATCTATTAGAGAATGGCGTGTTAGCTAGCAGGTTGTTACCAGCGGATTGTGCCCAAAGTTTGGTATTGATTACAGACGGTGTGTTGGATACAAGTTTCAAGTCTCCAGAATTAAACGCAATAATGAGGTTAATGTCGAGAGATGGAATTCATTTAACTTCAATTCAAGTGGGAAATGGTTTAGGTTTTGATCCTGGTTCTTGCTTTGGTTACGTTCCAGATAACGAATCTTTAAGATTTTTAGCTATTTCAACATGTGGTAGATTTATATACTCTACAGATTGTCCTGAGCCTGATGTCTTTCCAGTATATGATCCTGATGAATATCTAAATTCTTATTTAGCTCCTAACTTTTATCATCATAATATATTATTCCAAAAAGCAAACTTAGATAAAACTAAACAGGATAACAGGTATGCTAATGTAAATGCTGGAACCGAAAGACCTTGTGATTTAACAAGATTAACGCTTGCTTATTCAACGCCTCATTCTAATGATTATTTTCCAATGAGCTCGGAATCTTCATTTCCTTGGAATTTTACTTCACCTCCTCCACCTACTGAATACGTTTTAACTAGATATAGAGACTACACCTTACCATTAGATATTTCTTCTATAATGAATGCAAGACTAAGAGAAGGTTTTTTCGTTGAAAGAATATTACTATCAGGAAATCAAAAGTCTAAAGTTGATAAGATTCACATTAACTTGGCATTATTATGGTTACCTAATGTAGTATTGCAGTACAGGATAAAAGCTCAACTACCTAACGAATACCAATTTAGCCAAGCTCATCTACCTAGATTCAAATATATCAGAATTGAAATGAATGTTTTATCGTACACCAGGTTTGCACTATCGTTCGTTGATATAGATAACGCCCAAAAAATGATAGATAGGTCAAACCCTATTTTAGATAATGTTACCTCACTCCACGATTTCTTGAAAAGTATTTTATCAACTGATGACACTCTAAAATCATTATCGACATTAATTCAACAATTCCCTATTTTAAAGCCTCCTAAAGATAATAGAGGGGTTTATAACAGTGCTCTACATATTAACTCTTTACAAGATTTTGATAGAGGTAAAATAAGAGATGTTTGGAAAACTTTTGAAAGCGAAAGACTCGATATGGTATCAAACGGTCTTTTCGATAGAGGAATCGTTCCATTAATAATAATTCCAGGTGAAAACATCGAATCTAGAGAAGAAAGCTTGAAGAGTCTAAATGGTTACAAATTCACCTCAAAAGATTTGAAAAGTATTATAATTGACGAGCTGGGATTTATACCAATTAGCGAGTATACTTATATTAAGTTCTTTTATGGTCAAAAACAAGGCCAACAAAATTTTGCAAGTTTTTGCATAATAAGAGTTTCTTTTGATACTCTATTTATTGTAAATGTTAGACTGGTATTTGTTAATATGAGATACTCGTTAAGAAAAGAGCTAATAAGGAAGTTATCTAATGTTGATCGCAATTTAACGACTAAATCAGGGGTAAAGTTCCACATAAAATCTTATGAAAGGCCTTTAAGATATTTGTTATTTGCAGTGCCAAGAATAAATATAGAGTCATTTGCTGGAAAAGGATTTAATATGTTTGGATCGCCATCATATCGATTATTTGAACACGAAAAAGTTATTAAACCTTTTTTAAAGCATGTATCAAGAGGCTGGTTAGAGTCCCTTCAAAACGATAGCTACTTCCAAGAGCATGGATATCCAACGATTAATTCTTTGGTTTATACCCTTTTATTGAAGTCTAAATTAAGTCAAGGCTTCGTAGCAACTACATATAACCAAAATCAAGTAACATTCTATAAAGAAATTATAAAAAATATTAATGCATCTCCTTGCGATGAAGTAGCTCCTATCCATTTCTGTATTCAGTACCACTTAACTAACTATCCCGATATAAGTCAAGTCATCACGGATATTTGGTCAGAGCCTGTTACTTCTACTGATGGTAAATTTTTGGATATTGGATTGAGATGCGTACAAAGAATTCTTCAAATGGACCAAGTGATCGTATCTAATTTACTTACTTTTGACTTGGTACATTCTTGGTGTAGAGAAAATACGAGTTTAAGCGTATTGAACGAAATATCTCAAAGGGTCCCATTAAGATCACTTTTATTGCCTAGCGTTGTTCTATCATCCTCTTATGTATTTCCAAAGCCTTTATTGATTGAAGATCAAGCAACTCCAAGAAATATAGATTTTTCAAAGGAAATACAGTTTTTTGAAGCTAAGAGATTTTTTAATATTAGACCTTATCAAACTAATAACACAGATTCAACTCAAGTTAAGCTGGAGCTATATCCTACAATATCAGAAGAGCAGCTACAAAAGCTTGATCCATTCATCCTTACTTATTTATTCTTTCAATTTTTCACTGAAGAATCAATTTTGCAAATTAGTGACCATATTGCATTTGGTACACCTGACGATCCTTGCAGAATTCCTCTAAAGAAATTCAATCCAGATCATCATTTAATCCCAGAGATAGCTAGTTGTAATTGGGGATATGCAAAGTTAATTTCAAGTAATTACTTTACATTAATATTTATTCCAAGTATTATGGATTTATTAGTTTTATTCAAAAATAAGTCTATTAACTTCGATGATCCGATTAGCGTTGAGTTATGGTCATATGAAGTTATTAGAGAAGATTTAGAGCATAGATTCCGTTTAAATGTTGATCATTCTGGAGAAAAGCTAGTTGAATTAGGAGAATGCAGCTTGTATACTAGAATGTATCCCCCACGTAAAGAGGATTCGCCTTCAACACTATCATTGCCAGATCGTGCAGAAGTTTGGACAGATTGGTCAAAACCTCAGCCAGTAGTATGCGATTGGTTACACAAACTACATAATATGTTTGACGTAATCATGAATAGAACATTTGTTCAGACATTATATGCTACTTGTTTAAGGAACCAACCTTTAAAATCTACTGATATAGATAAGCTATTATCTTTATGTGATTCAATGTCAATTGATATTGATTTAACTACATTTTTACTATTCAAGAAATTCTTTAGTAAAAATGAGAACAGTAATAACTCAATTACTGATTATTGGTCAAAGAGTCGTATTAATAAACGCTTTCAAAAAACTTTGGGATGGTGCTTTAGCACTGTAAAATCTGATGCTCAGGATGAGATAAGTTCGGTTTATTATCACAACCCGTTGAACGAAGAAGAGCAGGTATGTAAAGATGTCAAGTTATTAGAGATTTTCGAAAAGGCAAAGCACCCAATTTTCATGACATTTGACTTCAAACAAAGTGTAACTATCACAAACTCCGAAACTCAAGGTACTATTGAAAAATTGGACAAAAGTTTGAATAGCATTCCTCTAGATTTCGATGTTAGTTGGTCTGACTCTAACGAATCAGACATTCCTCAATCTTACATAGATAATGAATTCTTAAAATTTAACAATTCAAGCGATTTAGAAACCCAATTGAAAATGAATCTTCATATGCCAACTAGCTTAGATTCTATAATTCAAATGAATAAGGATTTAGAGCCTTCTAGCAAAATCAGGGAATTTAATACTGACTCACCTAAAGTTCCTAAAGAACCATTGAATGTGGTTTATTATAATCATATTTTGGAATCTTGTAGCGCTCAGCTTGACTGGTTTATGAAACAAGAAATGCTACAAGAGCTTCTTAGCTGGAGGCCTCTAGGCTTAGGAGTATTAGACTTTGTTCATTCTGCATTAGACTCAAAGCACGAAAGCCTAGAATCTCCAGCATTTTTCCGTATGCCATTGAGTTTCGTTAGAAAAGAAAGAGGCATAAATCTATTTAATCAAGCTTTACAAAGACTTGAAATCGACCAATTCAGAGCTAAAAAAGTTGGTCCATATTTCCACGTATTTTTAAAGCAAATTCCTGAAGTCTTTAAGGTAGACGATAGATTATTAAGTAATGGATTAAAATCATGTAAAAACAGTGTAATAGATTGCTATTCTGACAGCAATAACGAAAAATATGAGAGCGATAATAACATAGATTATGAAAATATCCCTATTCAGCCTTTTTGGCTGATATTATATCCTAGGGGTGATGATTTATTAATTTATTTCTTTTCGCTAACTACGAGCTTAGAAGACCAACAGAAAGTTTTACTTTTAATTAGAAATTACATTGCCACTACTTTAACTCATGTTAATCAGCAAGTACTTCTTGAAGAGCTTAACGAAACTAGAGAGTGTAATAGATACCTGTTAACCCCACCTTTGATTCCAAGCGAATACGACGATAACGACGACGACTCTGATGATTTAGATGAAGAATACTCTATAACAGTTCAACAAGATAATGTTAACCTTACAACTTTTATTCAAGAAATGAAAAACCACTATCCATTAACTCACCCATTTATCCCAGGACAGTTCCAATGCCCAATGGTCCTTAGGCAAACATTCCCTTTACATTGGAGACTTTCTCCGTATCAAGCCTTAAACGGAATTATTGATAAGGTTTTCCTTCCATTTTCTGTTTCTAATCGTAGAAATATGTTTGTAATAGCCGAAAAATGCTCTATTTTTTACGTTATATTAAGCGAAGAAGAAAAGTCTACAGAAGAGGAAGAAAGCTCTATTCGACAACCTAGTATGATATCCGAACCTGCTGAAAGTGTCCATACTGGATATGACGATACTACTGGTCAGCATACCCACTCCACAGTAAGCCCTGTAACTTCTATTCCCCCATCTCCTAGCAATTCAAAACGATTCCCGTTTACCCAACCTGCTCAGTTAAAACAATCATCTGAAGGAAGAGAGCTAATAATGGAGATTTATGGTATTCAGCATCCTGGAAGTGAAATTACTGAAGATTTAATCGAATTAATAACGAACAGGTTAGATAACCATATTACTCTAAGTTTAATATCGTCATTCTTATCTCGTAATGCAACTTTGAAACTATCAAAAGCTGATACACAGTTCATATTCCCACTTCATAAGCAACCTACTAAAAATGTAAAAATCCCTCTGCCTTCATTCATTCAGCATCCTTTTGTAATTATGGCTTATATCAAGCAAAATTTATTGGAATATTTGAATCAATTAACTGGGCCTGAGGTTAAGAGCAGTTTCCAAAAATGGCTTGAATCCAATTTCCAACCTTTAACTGAAATTGAAAATGTTGATGAATGCGATTGTTCTATTAGTGATTTCTTATTTTACTACAATTCATTCTCTTCTAGATCACTCTCACAAATAGAAAGTGCCATTGGATCTGGTATGGCATCAATAGTAATGTTACCCACTATACTTGATAAGCCATCAAACATTCCAAAACTCGCTACTTCAAAGAACGACGAAAAATCTTTTGAGTTTATTAATAATATGATGACTTTAAATGATTATCATTTTAATAGAGTATTAAATCTCGAAAAAGATGAAGTGGAGTTTGGCGAGTTCAATATAAACTTTAGAATCTGGACAATGGGATCAGTTGATCCTGATATGATGATAGCACAGCTACATAAGAGTATTAAACAAAGTATTCATGATTTTGCAATTGATAAATTTATTCAGAGTTTGGAGAAAGAGTATATTACTAGGATTAGGAGAGACAGTTACACAACACCTACTTTAGAAGCTAATGATTTGGATATTGATACCGTGTCAAAGGCTTCAGATGATGCAGCTTCAACTATTTATCACGAAAATTATTTTGCAGAGCTCCAAAATGATTCAGAGCCTCCAGTAGATTTAAATCCTTTATTATTTAAACCAGTTCCAAGAATCATTGATTATTCATCAAAAATGCAAAACACTAGCTCTAGATCCCTTTCAATTACCGGTAAATTTTCATTAGGTCAGCAAACTTCAATAATAGGCCATATTTACGAATGGTTATCAGATTTACATGTTATAATGATTCCAGCTATTTTTGAATTAAAACCCAATGAAAATGACAACAGCTTGGATTATCCTGAGCCGATTAGTCCTATCAGGTTAAATTCATCGCAATATATCCAGCCTAATGTAACAGAAAGTGGTAGATTTTTATTATGCAGTGGGCTTAAAGATTTGATTCCAAAGTTATTCTTTAATAAGCCTAATCATTTGTTCCATCAATATCCTGAGTATACTCCAACTAGAAGAAGCTCATCAGAGGAGACAGGTAGCATAAAGAGTGGATTTGGTAAGATGAGTTCAGTGTTTCCCAAGAATAGGGAAGATTTAACGGTATACAATCCTATAAATTTCAATCATAACTGCGGTAAGGTTCAATCTACTCAAATTGAGCCTCTTCGACACAACTATCTACAAATTGAAATCAATTACTGTTCAATCAAAATATTTAGTTATAATATTGAAAAGCATGTAATTGATCAATTACATTTAATGTTACAGAAAATAGTTGCTTGGATTAACGCTCGTCAATCCCTGCTAGATTATATATTACTACAAAAATTAGGGCTATTCCATACACAACTCAACTTAGATGCACTTGCAATTTTAAATATACACGCTAATGATAATGAGACAAAATTGATTGTTATGAATTCTTTGATTCATCATCGTTATCCTCCCCACGCTTTATTAGCAGCTCAAGCTCCTAATTCTAATAATGCATCCGATTCAAGAACTAGAATTTCTGAAACTGCTTTATTAAATATAACAGATTTAAGCAACTTTGGGACTATAAAGGGAGCTCAAGCTATACCTGACGAAATAATTAAAAAAGCTCGTAATACAGATTTAAGAAGGATATACCACGATGTAATACCAAAGAATAATCAATTTAATAATCAAGATCCCAATCTTGACCCTTTGCAATTCCATGGCCAAGATTTTATTAATGTGTTAAATAGTAAACAAGCGCAAGAGAAAACACCTGTTAATTCTGCAAAAGCAATGACAAATCTATTCCTTGATTTATTCCCTGTTGCTGTGGAGCATACATTGCCTACTTCGTTTTTAAGCACTCAAATGGATAACTTTTTAAAACATTGCCATTTTATTCACTTTTGTAGAATTCCTCTATTCAAGTTTAAACTGGACAATAAATCGAGTAGCAGCGAATGGTTATTTACTTCTGAACAACTATTCCAGCAAAATTTCTTCGACTGGTATTCAGATGTGGCTATTCAAATCTTGGACGAGTACTCAGAATACTTAATGGCATCTTTGGATATGGTTCACGTTCCTTTGAAAAATGAAATGTGCTTTTACCCATATGTAGATCAAACAATGGTATCTAGTGAAGGTGGTATAACTCCAGATATTTCATTTACCCCTGGCTACTTTATTAAGTCTATTAACGGCGCTATAGTTATAGCAAAAATATTTGTTCAAAGCCAATTCTTAAAGGTTGACGTTTACTCAAATTTATCAACTTGCGATTCTTCTAAGTTAACCGAATCTTATGAGCGTATATCTATTGCTATTTCAGAATTAAACAGCAAGAGCCATGCTCACTCCTTTACCTTTGACTATCATATACGCTACCTTCAGCGCTGGATGGATGGGGCTTTGCAATATATGCCACCTTTAAATCCCTTAGTTATACTCCAATGTCTTTTTAAATCACCTCTACAACCTGGAAAATATTGCCATAATAGCTTAAGCCATAATTTATACTCGCCTCCAAAGCCATTTAGTATCCGAGATTTATACTTGTATATTACAAAAACCCCTCAAAGGTACGGACTCAAGAATTTATACTACGAAAATAAGTGCATTGGATTTTATTCTAACTTAAACTACCCGCCTAACTATCGCCAAACTCTAGTATTTTATATTCAACAGGTCCCCAACTCAACTTTATATCAATTATTCTATTACGTTCTTCATGTTAATATCATTAATCACTACCCCAGTTCAGCTGAGCAAGTTGGTGATCCTTCTGCGACCCTAGATCAAGTTAAGATAGAAAAGTTCATAGTAGATAAATTGGATGAAGTACTCGAATTCCATAGAAAAGACACTATTTGGAGATCTTTCCAATCCGATTCATATGAGCTACAAACAACAGATTTGGATACATTCTTAACAGAATTTTACCATATGGATTTAAAACCCGTGGAACCATCATTCTCTGAACTAACTGAAAATCCTTGTTTGTCTTGGCCAGAAGTTATAGATTCGCTAAAGCGATCCTTTACAAGAGCTAGTAGAGAGTTAGTCATGGATAACTATCGTCATTTAATCCTTCTAAACCCGTATGACTCTCACTTTATGATTTACTTTAAATTTGAGTACTGCTGCTCTCAACACACCCTAACTCGTCCAAAAAATATTGAAGTTAATGCAGTTAGCAGAGATCATCGAGATGGAATTGAAAAAGTTGAGTCTGAACACGCTACAATGGTAATAAGAAGTGTGCTTTATTATATGTGGACTACTCTATTCAACCCTGTTCCTGATGAATGGTAAAATTTTTTAATTTAAAAATTATTACTATAAAAATTTCTAATATCTTAATATTATCTTTTTTATTTAAATATATTACACTTAGCAATAGTTAATCTTTTTTGTTAAATTAACCTCAACAAAGTATTCTCCATCAATAACCTCAATATCGAATTCTTCTATTTGCTTAAAATACTCTTCAATTTTATTAATATTATTCTTATATAAATATTTAACTAAAGAAATTTTTATAAATAATAAATTAGAGAATAGCTGGAAATAATCCAAGTTAATAGCTATTGGATGCAAGTTAACAAAGTGCAACTCTATTAAAGTACTCTCTGATTTGTATTTAATGTCTGAGTTGAATGCGACTTCTATAAGATTTTTGGAATTTTCAAGAATTTCATAGTTGCTTAAATTTAAGTTGGTTGAGAATTCATATTTCAATTTCTTTAACCTTGAGCATCTTAGCTTAATTATGTTTATCCAGTGGTCAAAATCTTCAGGTAAGTGCAAGCTTAAATTCTCTAACTTTGGCGAGTTTAAAAGTATGGAATCAATTACATTTGAAGGCAGGCTATCCCAATTTAAATTCAAATATTTCAAAGCTGTAGGTGAATTAAACATAGTCTGTATTAATGGCTTGCTTTTTGAATCTAAACATCCTTTTACTAAGTTTAAATGTGTTAAACTATCCAAATCTTGAAGTATTTTTGATAAAAAATAACCGTTTAAACTATTACATGATAAGTAAAATACTTTTAACTGAGGATTAGATTCTATAAAGCTTAGTAATTTATCAGAAATATTCTCATTACTAGTCTGATAAGAAAATTTCTCTAAGGTTGGATAGGGTTTTAAGATTCCATTAATTATACCATATGAAGATATAATACTATCTGCCTCAAACTCCTTTAATTTTGAATGCGTGTTAATTAATTGAATAAAGATTTTAGGATCGCCATCAGTATGCAAATATTTAAATTTTAATATTTTCAATGAGCTAGGCAAATTAACTAATTTTGGATCTTCTCTTTGTACTTGTCTAAATGGTACATAATGAGTAATGTTGACTTTTGTAAATATTAACTCTTCCAAGCTCTCTAGAGGTCTTAAAGCGGTAAGAATATTCACTTGATAAAGTCTTAAGTTAAAAATTTCCAATTTTGTTAAATTAGTAAAAGTTGTAAAAAAATCTAGGGTTAAATTTAGAGGCAAATCAGCCCATAGCTTGAAGTCTTTAATCAAATCAGAGTACTTCCTATTTTCTTCGATGCACAACTCAGCTTCTTCTCTAATATTGGGTTGATTTGCTCTTCCATTAGGGTTTGTCACCCAAACATTATTCCTATATAAAGTAATTTTTGATTTTAAATAGGGTTTTGCTAACTTATTCCATTTTTTGGAGACTAAACTTAGATTCTTTAGAGACGCTCCTTCAGATTGCTTAAATATATTTTTGAGAATATGGGATGATTTCAAGGCATCAATAACATTATGCGGACTCACTAGAGCTGAGTTAGCAATTGTTTTACTATCAAATTTTAACTTATTATTTTTCATTTTTTATGAGATTAAAGATTTAACAAATATTGGATAATATTGCTCCTTAAATACTAAAATTTTTGTTTATTTTAACTTAGTTGCTTATTGGTTCAAATAGCTTCTTCCACATGCAAGGGTTAATTTATTCTGAATAATGTTATATTAATAAATATAGTAAACTTGTAACTTTAATTCCTATATAAAGTATAAACTAGTTATTCAATAAGAAAAAGGTGCTGTCATAAGGAGCGAATCATACTACATACAAAGTATATGAGACGATATTTGCAACAGCAAGCTAATAATACCACGGAATCTTCTAATATTGTAGTCATTACTAACGCCAATATCACTAAATTATGAATAGTTTGCCTCATATAGTTTATTATCAACAATCAATTAAAATCATTGGTTTAAAATTCAGAGTTATTTGTCTTAAAAATATTCTGTATAAACACTATAATGTGAAAATTAGTTAGGTTATTTAAACAATTTAAGTTAATATTTACCAATAATCATCTATATATTCCCGAAATAACGTTTTTTTATTTTCTATATTTTAATATAATAAATTTTATACTATTATTAATAATTATAAGCTCAAAAGTTTATATAATCTCCAATTATTAGGATAATTATGTAAGCATTTTTTAAAAATGAATTTATGTAAAAATAAAGATTGACTTTTAATTTGTAGGTTAAATTAAATTTGAAGTGATTCTGATTAATTTGTCTCAAATTTGTTTATGCTATGTTCAAAATTTTAATTTTAATTAAGAACATTATTATAGTATATAATAATTAATTAAAAGAGAAAAACTGGTGATATCATATTAGAATAATTTATTATCAACTTTAGCTAATTAAAGTTGATTAATGCGCTTTAAACAACTAAAAAAATAAAAATATTATAAACTGTCCATAGAAATTTAAACAAAATTTTCATGGTATAACTAGTGTTGCTTGTATAAATTTTAAATATTAAATGGCGCTGGGATGCATTAAAAAGATTAATAGTTATACCGACGAAAATTTTAGGTTAATTATTAAAGCGGATTGACAAGTACTAATATGCAGGGGTACATATATACATTCAAATTTAAAAAAACGAAATGCCATTTTTTTCTGATAAATTCATGATTTGAATAATTAATAAAAATTTAGAATATAATTGAAGTTTTTAAATGACTTGTAATTATCTATTTAGTAATATATCTTTCAAACTTCACATATTGACAGCAGCTAAAATAAAATAAAATATATATTCCAATCAGATTAAATAAATTTCATATAATATTCATTATATTGTTTAATAACTATAAAATAAATAGATTCATATGAAAGATTCTGGTTAAAACGAGGAAAGTTTGTCCAAAAACTTTTATATAGTTAAATTGCAATATTTTTTGATTTTTAGCTGCTTAAAACTTATTAAAAAATTTATTAGTTAAATTTGATAATATATTATGTTAATATGATATTAATATCAATTATCTATCAAATAATGATTAACACGATGAAAACTTGTTAATAAAAAATTCAAATTTTGGACTGAGCTCATACAAAATTTGAACCAAGTTAACCAGAATTACTCATATTATTCAAAAATTTAAAAATTTGAAAGTTTTAGATTCCAATGCGATCTTTTATACTTGGAATTCCGCTTTAAAAATGAGGCCTAACATTTAGCGAAATTTATGCACTTAATGGGCAATTTAATTTAATTATTTAAAACTATTCAACTATTTTAAATAATAATTAATTACTATTATTTAAATAATAAATTTTAATAAAATCG
>KQ964579.1:6980-17977 GCA_001566745.1 Conidiobolus coronatus NRRL 28638
ACAACTATTATCAGTTTATCAACATAATGTATATTTTAAAGTCTAGTTACAAAATAACATATATTAATTCGGTTTTCAATTGATATAATATATATACCATTATTGGGTACAGAGACAATAATAGTATTATTTAGTAATACCAATATGCTATTAAAACTCTATATATTGAGTAAAATGTAATTAAAAATTTAATATTAAAAGATATTAACTGATAAAAAAGCCATTCATGACGAAAACATATTGATAAAAACAAATACTCAGTGTACTACGCTTAAATCTTTGAACCATGATAATAATAAAAAGCTTATAATAAACTAAATGATTAATAGCGAGAAGTGTTATAATTTAGCGAAATAATATACTCTTGTTACATAATCCATATTGAACTTGAAATCTTTAACTATGGCGTGTACTAACAATTATTCGCCTTTATAGATTTTGGATGATTTATATAATCTCTCAACAATTGTAAAAATAATATAAAACTGGTATTTTAATGAAAATTAATAAGGATATATTTAAGTGATAACGTGGTTTAATAAGTTGGTGGTAAAACACTCAATAACTGCTCTATTTATCTTTAAATTTAATATATAAGAATTTTTATTTAAAGAGTTTTATTGAAAATTCCATAGATCACGTATACTACATTTGCAGATATCTATTTAAATATATTAGATAATAAAAATATAAGCTATAAAAGTTTAAGATGTATTATAGCGAAAAATGATTTTCAATATCTAAAACATGACCAAATCAGAAATATAAATAGTATAGCTTTTGAGTCATATATCGCTAAATGAAGAAAATTTAAGATATATATTTTGATTTCATAAACTTTTTAATCAGGCTTTGAAACAAAGTGATAATTGAAGATAGAATCAGTGGCAATACGTTTAGCTTATATTTATCTTTTTGGTTAAATTGTTGCATTTTTGTTTAGATTTTGATTTGTAAAAATTAATCACATTTTTAAACTCTCAAGTTTAATTAATCAGTGCCAACATTAAATAATGTATAAGATATACACTGAGCAAAATTTTATTGAAACTCTTTAATAATAGTTTATAATCATTATTTATGCTCACATACCAATCATAAATTTTGAATCTTAATTATATATTCTAATCACTTTAGTAATGTTATTCATCTGACAATTTTTCCTATTTTAATAAGCTTTGATTAAGCAAAATATTTATTATGCATATAAAGATACAAGATCAGCTTTTATCCAACTTAACTAATTCAGGATACATTAAATACGTAGCTTATTATTAAAGGTTCAACACCCAATCTTACTAATATATTTAATGCTAATTTCCTAAAAATACTCTACTTACTATAACAATTTTATTCTTTAAGTATAACTAATAAAATTTAAAGTTTACTAATAAAAACTATAATATATTTACGTTAGTATAAAATTATTATTCCATAAGTTTTTCTATGCCTCCTAGCTATTGAAGTTTTAAAAACCAATAGCAAATTGTCGCAAATATGAATATTAATTATTTTTCATTATAAGCAGCTAATTTTGTCATAATTTATACATAAAATTAAAACAAAATCTAGACAAAACTTGTTTACTTTAGAAAAATATGCTCTAACAAAATAATTAAAAAAATTATCCCATAATAATAAATTCATTTCATCCTTATAAATAATAATTTCACCCCCCATAAAATTAAATAAATAATTCTAAAAAATACATAAAATATATGTCACAAATTAATTCACCCAATCAAACTAGTGGATCTGTTCCAGTATCTAGACAGAATTCTAATAACAACCTTAATTCAAGACGTTCAAATAGGCTAACGCCTCATGAAATAGGTAGCTAGTTTAAACTCAATATATTTAATTTTACTTATTCAAACTAGATAATGTTGCCAAATTATCACTTACAATTGATGAGAAATTAGTTCAATCTTTCTCCCAAAATTACTGTAATTATTTTAATGGTTTAATTGACAAAACTACAGAGTAAGTATATTTAACTTTGTATATTTTAGTTTGCTAATAATTTTTTTCAGAGAATCTAGCTTAGATAGTTTAAAATTTATTCAACTTCAATTATTAGAACATTTTAATCAATTTAAAGTTGCTACATCGAGTTATCATAAAGAGTTAGAAATAATGGAAATGGATGAAGCTGAATTAGAAAAGGAAATTGAAGCTGCTAAAAAAGAGAAGCTTGAGTTAGAAGAAGAGCTTAAGTTGAGAATGACGGATTCTCAAGGAGGAAGGGATATGATAGTTTGGTAGGAGAAATTAGTAAACTTCCTCAAACCCATACAAATGATCAATTAGTCACTAAATTACAAGATGAAATTAAAGAAATGAATGATAAAATTTCTATTAAGCAAGAGAACTTTAATTATTTAAAGGATTTCTTCCAACAAATCGTAGTCTTAATTCATGCTGCTAAGGATGGTATAAACAAGATGCAAAAGGATAGCACCTTCAAACTTCAAGAGTCCGAAGCTTTATCACCTATGTTATCTAATGCTGATGTCATGGGGTCTAACGCTCCTAACTCACCTTTAGCTTCTAATTCTGAAGCAAATGCCCTCGAAGATACTACTTCCCCAATTGCTTCCACTAATGAAGTATCAACCCCTCAATCAACAACATCTAAAAAGCATATTCGCGATGACGAAGAATCACAACTTGAAGAAGCTGCTAAGCGCCTTAAGGGCGAAGGAGCTGAAAGAAGCGATAAAAAAGATGTAAACGATAGTGATTTAATAGAGACCCCTTCTGAAGCAGCTAACGTAGAAGATGAAGATCAAGCAGCATCTAATGCTATTGAGGAACCATCTGATGGATTAGAAGATTAAATAATTTAGTATACAGTGATATATTATTATTACTATTATTTTATCATAGCTACTATTATTCAGAATCGACAACAATATTAACATTTATGTTATCTTAATATTACTTTTTACTGACTAATCAAAAGCATTGTTACATTACTATAATTTTCAATTAATTAAATAATAAAATCAAACTAAGCCGTATAAACATAAACTAAAATCATATTTTATATTATAAATTATAAAACTTTTTATTCACATTAAATTTTTAATTAATTTAGAAAGGTATACTTTTTTAAAATCAATTAGATAGAGCTAATTGAAACTTCTTTTTGCAGTTTAAGCAGTGATAGTGAAGTTTTTCGAATTGGAACGGGGATACACCTACGCAGTTTGAACAATATACACCTGTTAAAAGTAAATTATTAGTAATGATTATAAAATTATTAATTTTAAAGCTTACCTCCGCATACGCTACACAATCCTTTACCATACGTTAGGGAATTTTGACATTTTGAACAAGTGTTAGTTAGATTGAGTAAATCTTTGCTTAAATGAGTTTCAAGTGTTATGTTAGGGAAACTCCATTGATAAATTTTGCCACCAACTTCGCCACAAATGAGTCCTTGATGGTTGGGGAGTACTTTTAGATAAACAATATCTGCAAAGTTATGAACTATAATATCGAAAGTTTCTACTAAACTATCAAATAGACTTAAACACCATTTAACGCCTAATTTTCCATCTCCAAGATCTTGATTAAGATCTGGAACGGGTTCCAAACGCCAACCCTGAACTAAACCACCTTGATGACCTGTTATAATAATCTCTTCAACTCCAAATTCATTGGGACCTGGAGGTAAGTAAAGTGCACTAGTAATCTTAGGAGATGATTTAGGTAGTTCTATTTGACCCCAAAGCTCTCCATTAATAGTAAATACTGAAATTTGATGATCTGAAGCTAATAAAAAGTTCCCTGAAGAATTTTCTATTGAGATAAATTTAATTCCTTCATTTGCATTGGGCACTCTAATCCTTTTAACTAATCTAAGTCTATGAGCATCCCAAATTGTAGCTTCATTAGTATCCGTAGCAACAACAACATACCCATAACTCTTAGATCCTGCAATACTTGTAATAGTACCTGGATGTCCCTTCCAGTTTGCTTTGATAGTTAAAGTAGGGGTACCACGTTCAACATTCAATTCCCATACGGTTACCGTTTGATCAAATCCAGCAGTAATAAAAGTTTTTTGATCTAAACAAATCAAATGGGTAATAGATCCAATATGCATATTTTCAAAACTTGCTAATTGTTTACGATTATCAAAATTAACTAATTTTAAGGAATTATCTAAAGAATCCCACTGGAAATACTTTAATCCAGCTGTTGTACTGGCACCAGGACTTGGTAAAAAGCGTTTGGCACCTTCAATAGCTACCATTTTACCTCCTATAATTTCTATTTGACTTACAGGACTAGTTAAGTTAATAACTGAAGTTGTGGTTCTATTAGGAATTTAATATCAGATCTCAAGCTAAAGTGGACATTTTCAAGTTGCTTATTCGGTTGTCTTGGAGGATGGGATTTTTTAAAGAGCTGTTGAGGTGTTTGTCCAAAATTATTAATAATACCAATAGTAGCAGCTTTTTCAACTGGATCTTCAATTTTATCCAAATCAACGGCTTCCCCATAACTTAAATGATGGAATACATTCAGCGCATCTACTGCAGCTTGACCTCTTTGCTTAAATCCAAAGATCAAATCAACCCAAAGGTGTAAGTTTTGACTAACATATTCGGATTCTAAAGCCTCTCTATGCTTCTTAACAAACAGAATAGGGTCACCTTTGGCCCAAGGTGGTAAAACTACATCGTTGATAACTTCTCCAGTATCTTGATTAGCGCCAAAGTCTACTTGATTACTATTTAATAAAAACTCTGGCAAATAGAAGAATTCAGGAATTAATTCTCTAACATCAGTGGAATTAGCTTGACTAGCGGATGTCCAAGCATCTTTAATAGAGTGGAAGAGACGACTAGCGTGATCAAAGTGACCACCTTGAAGTTTCATATGATGACTGGTGAAGGGCTCCAATCGAATTAAATACCAGCAAATAATCATAGCTGAACTGTAATGGGTACCGTAATGGAATGCAGGTGAATCAGTTCCACCTTCTAAGGAATCAGGATTAGATTCGTGCCAAGTATTGTACCTTTCACGAATTTCACTTGCTCGAGGTTCGCTTTGAGCTCCCATAGGTTTACTAAGATCTCTGAAAGTTTGAGGATCCTTTAAATCAAGCTCCTCACTAGTATAATCTGCTAAAACCCAAGGGAATACGGGGTACTGAGTGAGATCATTATAGGATCTACCAGCTAAGGTATTAAGATGCATAATGTACTCAAAATTGCTTAATTCACGACGTTCCCATTTAGAAGTTAATTCACCTAATGAAGTTGACCCAAAGAACCAATTACTTAACATACTTAAACCACCATGAGCAGCAGTAACTTCACCACCTTCTAATTTAGTACCTCCTACATGTTGTTCAACGGATTGCTTGCCAGGATTCTTACTCAATAGAGAAGTAAGTCTATAATAAACAGCGTCTCTTTGCTCTAATAATGTTGTAAATAGTAGAGCTGTACCATCATCAGAGAATATTTCTAATGCTGAATTTCTTAATAAGAACTTCCTTTTATGGACTTCTCTAATATCTTCATAATTTGACTTTCTAATATCGTGGTTTAACTTCTTTTTCATACTAATTCTAGCTGAAGAGTTAAATGATTTAATATCTGCTGCATCGCTTAATAATTGCAAGTAAACATCCCTCTCTTCAGTGCTAACTTCGCTAATTTCTACTATTTCACCATTTCTACAGTAGAAGTAGCCGTCTATTACGTAAATATTATTTTTACAGAATAATAGTAGGGATTCTGTTACGTCAAGACCATTTACTCGTCCTATGTTATAAGCGTCGATTATAGTTTCACCAAGATCTAGTAAGCGCATTACTCGTGCATTCTTATTTTCATCGTCGTCATCATCGGATTCATTTTCAAGCCTATCCTCCTCCTCATCGGCTTCTTCCATCATAGATTCATCTGCATTGTTTGGCTCTTGAACAAGTTGAGAGTCATTAAGATCATTTGCAGATCCAGTCCTCATAACACTAGGTCTTCTGGAATCCGATTGCATAGAAGCAACATCTTCAGATTTAATAGAGGGATCGATGTAATCACTAGAGCTATTATCAAATAACTGAGTTGGCAACTCAGTTTCCAATAATAATTTGGAAATAGGTCTACTTTTCCTACTAATACTACCCATAGCCGTTGACTTTTTCAAATTAGCTTGCTTTTGAGGTTTCAACTTCCTTCTCATTCTCGTAGGACCTTCCGTAAAGTCTAATTTCCACTTAACTACTTTATCAAACTCCGAAGTACCAAGAACAACTTCCCAACAAGTTAATTGTTTCCATCTACCCCAGTGGAATTGACTACTTTGTAACAAATCATTACTATCTTGACTAATTTTACGATTATTTATAAAGTCCCAATCTACTAAGGTTTTACCCCATTGATTAAGTTGTACCATATACTTTTGATAAATCTTTAACTCCAATTTACGTAAATTAGCAGTCTTATCGAATTTTTTACCGATTTGCTCCATTAACTGCAACCTTAACTCATTACGAGCCTCCATCTCGCTATTCTCCCACTCGATATAGGGCTTCTCCCAACAATCAAACAAAATATGACTTAATTGATCCTTACTAACGTTAAACCAATTATAGAAAGAGTCCAAATCCAATTCCAAATTATTCAAGAATAAGTTTAATACACTTTGAACTGTTGCATCCTTAGAATAAGTTATTTGTCTCAATTCTTCACCCTTTTTAACTAGAATAATTTTAAAGAAATTTAAACTAATTAAGTTTAACTTTTGATTATTAATCTTCAATAATTTAATTAAATTAAATTGAAAAGATTTCCAAAAAGAAATATCAGAATTAGATTTACTAAGTAGGATTTCGTGATTGATTAAGAGATTTTTTAAGAAATTCGTACATTGAACTAATTTATCAATATTAGTATCATCCTTAATAAATCCTAAATGCCAAATTATCCTCCTATCTAATTGTTTATACAATTGTACTCTAATTGGATCTAATTTAGTTGTAATTTGACTATCATTTGCAATTATTTTCTCTAAAATTTCAATTATTAAAAAGTCAAAATCTAATAAATTATCCTTTATCATATTATTCCCACCGTTAATGGTATTATCGTGTTGTTGTAAACAAAATCTATCGGTTAATAATTGAATAAATTTTGTTATTGTACCCCAAATCTTAATACTTTTTAGTAAACTACGATCAAGTTGAATTTGATTCTTTAAGTGTCTAATTAATTGGTTTAGGATGTAGGATTCGTAAATTAAATGATTTTTAAATTCTTTGAAAGGTGCTAACTTAAGGATTACTTCTAACTCACCCAAAGGTTTAGAAATTGGATCGAATATAGAGTCTAATAGGATTGTCATTAAGAATTCTAACAATGATTGAATGGTTTCCCCTTTGTTTAAAGTTGAAACAGGAACCGCTGAAGCTGACCCAGATCTCGTTGATAACGAAAGCTTTAAACTATCGGCTGCAGGTAACGTGAGAGACCTGTGATGCATTCTCTTAGGTGTAACTTCGTCTCCATCGCCTTTAACACTACCTCCACCGCTTGTAACCTCGAAGCTTGAACCTTTATCCGAAAATATAGACATCGAACTAGAATCTAATTTACTACTTGTATCGCTAGGACCTGAAATATTAATGGTTTTAATAGATTGAGGTCTCGAGGGCTGCTGATTATTAGAATTCAAATAACTAGGCAAGACCCAAGGATAAATAACTTCAGTGATAGCTTCTAAAATAACGGGTTTAGAACATAGTAACTTGAATGATTTGCTTTGATGGTAAAATTCCGTTAAAATTTGTAATAAAGTTTGAATTAACTTTCCTACACTATTACTCCTATCCAAGAATTCCTTATTATAGCCCTTATCCAAATGAGGCATTTTTAGCGTATCTGGTACCTCCGTATCTCTACCCATTAGCATACTAGAAGATCTGTATCTTGAAGTTAAATTACTTTGTAAATAACTAGGACTTTGGTACATGGTTGTACAATGCTTTATCATTGATAAAATTAGTAGCAATGAATCAGGATTCATTTCTTTTGCACTCGTCATTAACTCTTTTTGGAATAAACTTAATAAACTAAAGTAATCAAAGTTGCATTCCAGTGGAATAGTGAAAATATCGACTCCAAATAAGTTACCGAGGAATACTTGATAAATCTGAGTTAATGACCACCACTTGGGGAGTTGCTTTAATAAGATTAAGTACCCTTGATGCTGAGTCTTAAACCTATTCACATAAGGTGGTCCATATAAATAAAATAGTCTAGATAAAATTCTCATTACTAATACTATTTGATATGGGTTGGACTTAGTATGAATGAATAAAAGTGCCCATTTAGTGGTTACAGCAACGGAGAACTGATGAGCTAAAGCTTCTTCTTGTAAAATGTTTAATATCATTTCCAAGACCAAATTACCAACTTGTTGATCGTGAGTTAAATGTGGTAGGTTTTTGGCATCTTGAATAATATCAATCTTAGTAAAATCAAATTGATTAGACGCTGAAGAGCTATTTGAACCCGAGAAAGGTTGGACATTTATCATAGAACTAGATTCTAGTAATCTAGGACTTGACGGCATATCAGGATCCCTATCCTTACTTAGCGTAGCTGTGACAAAAGCAACCAAAGTACGAATAGTTTCCTTATTAAAGTTTAATACAGCTAATCTATTCAAAACTGCTAAAATGCTATCATATAAACTAAACTTGAAATGACTATATCGTAATCCAAATAGCAGCTTCTTTAATAAGCTAACCTCATGCAATACTCCCAAGGTATTAGGTAAATCCTTACTATCCTTCAATAAACTTTGGAAACCCGAAATTAACTCCTGTTGAACCAAATCATTACAACTCTTAAAATTTTGGAATTCAATAATAAGGAACTTTAAAGCTTGAATATTTTGTACTTTTTGAGGTAAATAATTATCCTTTTCCATACTAACTAAAATCCATAACTCCCTCACAATTTCTTGAGTAATAAATTCTGGTTTACGTTTAAATATACTACTTAAAACTTCATAACCTTGACAACGTAACATTTCTTCAAGGAATAAGGAATCATTTAGTATACAATTAACTAAAATTTTAATACAAGTTTCAAAATTTTGTTTGTTAGGTGCTAAGTCCAATAAATGAATTAATAAACTACATCCACCAAATTTCCAAATATGATGACTAAAAGGTGAATTAATTAATATTGACGATTTTCCTAATATTCTAACTATTCCATCAGGATTTTGTAAAGAATTAAATGCTTGATCCAGTGTAGAGTACTTTAAATTTGGTAAAATAAAACTACCTCCAATAGAATTTAATTCCGATAAGTGTAAATTAAGGTTAATCACTAAATTGTATGATCTTGGACAAATAAGTAGAATTAAATTTTCTAAATTAATTAAATTTAAACCACTACTTTGATTTAAATTAATTGTTTTTTGAGTTCCTTCCTTTAGCATATTACCATACTCCTTTAAACTAACACTCCTCTTCAATACCTGTCTAACACTAGACTCGCCTCCACTCTTACTAGCAGGAATATTTTGGAACGTACCAGTATAATTAATGCCCTTCTTATAAATTTGATCAACTGTCGAAACTTCCAAACTTTCCTCAATACCGTAAAAACTAGCTAAATTGTACACTCCATTTCCGCAAGAATTAGACTTTAAATCGGGGAACCCTCCAATAATCAATTTTAATTCACCTTCTAAAGTTTCTGGGGAAATACTATTAATGTTTAATTTTTGACTTTCTACCAATTTTCCATTAATAATTAAATTAAACTGATTAACGGAAATACTAAGTCTTGGTTTTAATTGAACTAGTGCGAGATGACACCATTCACCCTCTTCGAATTTATAACCTTTAAAGTTTAAACCTTGACCGAAATTAGTTTGAATATGAAGGTGTTGATTTGTATCCAAGATCCATTGATAAACTGGAACTCCTTGCGAATTAACTAGAGTTAACAGTGGAGTAGCAAAATTTGCATCAAAGTTTAATATTTGAACCCACGCCAACCAAGTAAGTCCTCCACTAACCAAAATCCTAGAACTTATCCCATCAACCCTAATATTGGACACTTGAGAATTAACCTTAGTGCATCCCAAATCAAAATGAATTAAGTCTGGAATAGGATCCATTTTAATGCCCTTTAATATAAGATCCAATTCATCGTAAGGTAAACTACTACCACCGCCTTCAATCGAACTTTTTGATATGGATTTGAACAGTTGATTAGTGCCCAAGTTACCGGATCCAAACTCCATTAAACTTTGTAAAATTGAACTACACCAATGAAGAGTGTTAAAGTCTTCTGAGTTAATTCTACCCTGAATATCATTCCTCCAATCCAAAAAGTCTTTAAATATTGGTTGTTGACTAAATAAGAGATGATTTCTAAAGCTCGAGTTTATAATGGACCAAATAGACTTTAGTATTGTACTTTCTAATTGAGGATAATCGTACAAATAAGCTTTAAAATTTGTTAAAGTAGGGATTAAAATTGGGTATTCAATGGAACCAGCGCATAATTCACTTAAATGTATTAATCGAGGACTTGAGGGTGGAGTTTTTAGAATGTAATCAAAACTGAAGCAAAACTCTTTTTCATCCATAATAAAACTTAGTAATAAGCCAAAACCATTTGAAACTGTAGACTTATTATCCAAAATTCCAGTTGCCAAAAAATCTTTTTGAAACTCTTCAAGCCCATAATAATTTAAGAAAGATTGATAATTATTAGGTAAATTATTCAAACTAGACTTAATTAACTCCATACACTTACAAATTAATTCCCACTCTGAACTAAATTCATTAGTCTCCTTATCCTTCGTTAAGAAACCTTTATTTAACCTTTTTAAAGCACTTGAAATAACTGAGAAACCTTTTAATTTACCGAATACTTGATTAATAATTAAATTTTTCTTATTAATTTGAATTAAAAATTCAATTCCTTTAATTAAAATTTTAT
>KQ964579.1:62892-73026 GCA_001566745.1 Conidiobolus coronatus NRRL 28638
GAGAATTATTGGTAATATCTTATTATAATACTATATTATTAACTTGACTAATATAAGATCCAGTTTAATAATCTTTAAGCGGCTAAAAATTAAAAAAAATGTAAAATTTCTTTGTTTTAACCAGAATTACTCAAATTCATCATTAATAAAAATCAATTAATAAATTTGAATAAGTTAATTTTGATCCTAATATTATAAATTCAAATAAAGCTATTATAAACGTTATTAAATCCTTATAAATTTACATAAATAAAAAAATAGCGCATTATCTCATTTTTTATGATATTTAAATTTTTAAAGCTAGAGAAAATTAATATTATATAAGTAGTCGATCTGATTTTGAAGATTAAATAAATATAACTAAAAGATTCTATAAATAATCCATTATAATAACTTTTAAGATAAATATTCTTGCAAAATCCTATTTTTGCTATATAAAGTCTAGAGTATGTATTTTCTAAGTTTTACAACTTTCTGAGAGTATAAACTAAATAATGTGCATATAACTCGATTTGCAATAGATCGTTTAAATAGATCGTAATCCCTCAAAATCGCCACTAATAGCTAAACAGCTCTTTATTGGTAGATTATCTAGTTTAAAACTTTGTATTTACCATGTTAGTTATAGATTAAATATTGATCATCCCCTTGCAAGATTAAGAGATATAAATATAAATTATCAAGCAACAAATTTTAAATGTATATCGGCGAATAGAATACAGTTAGCCAAATATAATCTTATAAATAACATAAAAGGGAGATTAAGTTCTAGGGCTGGATAGTAAATATGTTTCTGTTGATTTATAAAAAATATAATATTAGCTTCAATAAATTTTATATAAATTTGATAAACTTAAGATTAATTCTATATTTATTTGATATGCATGACTATTTGAATAGCTATTCTATTTCTTCTTATACAAGTTATGTTATAATTGGTATCCTCATTATTAAGACCAATTAATACAACAAAAAATCTACCAATAATCAAACTGCTCTCAGATCACACAAACTATTTTCCCGATAATATCTAATTTATTTGGATATGGTTAGGCTTAAATTAATATAATAGCCATTAAAGACATTATCAATAAACAATCTAGCGCATCTAGATAAAAAAAAATAAGCTTTGAGAATTCGCTACTCTATTTAGTTCACATAAAAAAGGAAGATTTAACCTTTCACAGCTAACTCTATATATAGGGTAATAGGTGTAATTTAAAATTTTATCATGATATCTGACAGTTTCAGCCTAAGCTAATAATTTATTTGGTTAAATTGGCTTTAATTGTGTACTTGCTATAGCTTATAAAATAAGGGATGTTTATACTTAATAACTAGCGTGATATGGATTGGTAAATAGGGGATATAAAATTAATATTTTTTGAAATTTTTAGAATATAGCTGATATAAGATTTATACTTCTTTAAATAATGTGATTGATACAGAATATTAAAGTTAATGTTATTTGATCTTCATTAAATCAAGTATTAAATATACTATACATATTGACCATTTATTGGAATCTCTGATTTAATAATATTTAATTAAACTATGTAACTATTACAATTAGCTCATACTTTAAAACTCTAAATCCAAAGTTTAACAAATGCGATCTAATCATTAAATTAAGATCAGATTAAATTACTCATTTTAGTTAAAAAGAATTCGATTAACTCAATTATAATTTGAAAGGTTCGTTCTATAAAAGACAACATGAAATGATCTTAATAAGATATTGTTTTTAAAGTTTGTGAAAGAGGGAGAATGTTAAGCTATATGTATGATGATATTATCTATTAACATTTAGGTTTTATTAAGGGTTAATACTATATAAAATAATTGGTAATTTTAAGTTTATCTGATCGATCTAATGTGAAATTTGATAATATAGAAAAGTTTTAAACCGTTTAATATACGCTAACTCTCCTTATTTTCGGTGATATCACTTTTTATAGGAATTCAATATCCTATCAATAAGGTCTAATAAATTAAAGTAATATGAAAGATTATGGTTAACTTAGCTCAAATTTTGTGTGGGCTCGGTTCAAAATTTTAATTTTTTATACCAAGTTTTCATCGTGTTGAGTCAAAATTTATTAAAGAATTGATGACAATATCATATTAAATTACTATATTATCAACTTTAGCTAATAAAAGTTACTGTTTAATAAAATTTAGGCAGCTAAAATCAAACATACTGTGAATTTTTAATATAAAAAATTTTGGACAAACTTTCCTCGTTTTAGCCAGAATCTTTCATATTTAATTTGCATACACTATTGTTAGTATAAGATGTAATAGCCTGTATAGTCATATTAATTATTGCTAACACTTTCAGAACTGTGATCAAGACTCAAATTCATTCTCTTATTTGATCTTTTGTTTATAATATATTCTGAATACCAATTGATGAAAGTTGATATGGGTGATTCTAGTTAAAACGAGGAAAATTTGTCCAAAATTTTATATAGGTCGAATCTATAATATTTTTGTTTTTTATACATTTTAAGCGTATAAACAATAGCTATTGTTAGTTAAAGCTAAAAAAACAGCGTTTTAATATGATATTATAGGCTAATCTCTTTTAAATAACTGTTATAAATACCAATATCTTGCTTATACTAAGGTTAAAATTTTAAATTGAGATCATAAAAAATTTGAATCAAATAACCAGAACTATTCATATTTGCCTGCTTAGCGACATTTTCTCTATTTCATAATATTAAAATAGATCACACATCTTAATACATGTAAAGCAGATTGTATTCAGATGTATAAGAAATTTAAATTATTTTTATTTGTAATAGATAATTTTTTTGTATTTGTAGCTTATCTTTATCAGAATAAGGCTTAAATTATACTCAAACCTCGCCATTTTTATATTAGGTTGAATATAACGCTCTTTAACGCCATTGCATGTATAGAGAATCAAACCCTCAATAAACCATTGAATATCATATTTTTTAGGGATTTATTAAATTTTTCTATAATAATTAATCGATAAATGATTTAATTTTATACAAAAGAAAATATAGTTAGCTTTAATGTAATATTTGGCCTTAATACTACCTATAGAGCAGATAAGCGTTGAAATAGGTAATTATATAACTTTATTTTACATTGTTACATTGCAATCGAAGCATCGTATAATAACAACACTATAAACTAACAATCCTTAAAAAATGCAAAATCATCTATTAAATAGTGGCCAAGTGATCTCAAAATTGCAACTGAGCCCTCAAGTGAAATGTAAAAATAGCAATTTTAAAAAATTAATCGTCAACTAAAAATCTAAATGAAATGAAAATCGGGGCGATTTTCACCTCTTAAAATATATATATATATAATTGCTAATTCAATGCAGCTCAAATACTTATAACTGAAAGTCGAAGGTGAATACATTAAACCTAATTTAAACTCTAATTCTTCATTTGAGTTTTAGAATTTTGCTTTATTTTAATAAGTGCAGATTTCATGTAAATCAAATCAATTTTAATTAATTCTCTTCTTGTTCCACTATGTCTCTTGATATGTTATAAAGGTAATTAAGTGATTCTTGCTTGGTTCTGTTGAAGAAGGTTGCATATTATGGAGTATATTAAGAGTGTAATAATATATATTAAAATTATTACATAAATAGACTACAAAAATAAAATAGTAAAGATTTTTAAATAGCCAATTAAAACAATTCCGATCACGGCAAAAATCCAATCCCCTGCTTAAATTCTATGCATTCTCTCTCCTTCTAATTATCCATTGTTCTCCCTCCTCTGCTAATTAACATAATATTGGCTTCTATTAGACAAAAAAGAATAATCATGCAAAGGATGAAAAATTGATCTCAAAGCTTTTATTTATATTATGAAATTTGTAATATTATATAATTCTAATAAAAGCCGTAATATTAACAGTACTTGATCCAATTTATAACAGATTAAATATTTAATTTAAGTTGATTGGATAAAGAATGATAGCTTGAGAGGCGAGGTCATTACTATAACATCAATTTCCACAATTTGCTGCCTATATACAAATAATTTTTTGCAAACAGCGTTAAACTTTAATAGACATTGTAGAGAATAGTAGGGTTCTTAATATAATTAATGTATATTGAGGCAATTAAAAACTGATCCAGTAGTTTACTATAATTAGTACAATCAGTGCCAATAGTATATACATCTTCATAATAAATATATTTATCTTATCAGAGCTCGCTCCATTCAATCGATTAATTTTACAACTTTTAGCTAACCTTAAAAAGTAAAAAGCTTGGAAGCTAACGCGTCATTAAATCACTAAACTTCAAAGAACTCTCTATCTTACAATCTTAAACAACGATCCAAATAATATAAAATTAAATTAAATATACTTCTTAACAACGAATAAGAATCTTAATAATTTTTACTTAAAACTTGGCAATTATTAAAACTTAAATATCTAATACTCATTCACTATCTCCAGAAATCAGAGTGAAAATTAAACCAAAAAAACTAAAAAAATTAATTGAAATTAATGCAAACTTGAATTAGTTGCTTCGATTACCATAATATAATCAAAACTTGATCAACGCTAAAAATCGTCAAATCTCCCTATTATTATACTAGATTTCACCTCATTTATAATTTTTATGTTAAATCCGAGTTGTTAATGTGCATACTAGTAATCAGCCACAGTTTTATTTCTTTTTCTTTTTATGTCTCTTGGTATAGCGGTGTAGTATAGTTTTATGAATATTTATTTTGAATGATTTAATTCCCTTTTTTATCTTTATCTCTTGGGTATTTATCATTGAAATCAAAATAATACTATATGGCTCCGAGCTAAGAGTTAAATAACTTTTTATTTAACCTAAATTTTTACCCTATATCGACCAATAAAACAGTTTGCATTACTGCAAGCTCAAATTTTACACCGAAGCATAATCCACTTGATTTAGCTTAGAATTGACTGCAAGAACTACTTTAACCCTTCAAAAATCAATCGACTTCCTCCAAAAACCCTTTAATTTCCTATAAAATGCCTGCATAAGCTTGACCTACATTATGGATGCATTAGCCAATAACATTCACTCCATCAGTTAACCTGATTAGTAAATTAATTATAACTGTTACTATTAATTTTTTCGATCATCACAATAATTTATTCAATATAGGTCCGAAGGGTAACGATGGTAAAAAAGTGTGTTTTTAAGACAAAGATTTTGATTATGGAAAGAATTTTATAATGGAATAATATTTGGTGCATAGCTAAATTGACTATGATTACGGCCTTTTATAGATTTTGATCTAGAACAACTGCTATTTTAGTGAAAAATTTGCATTTTTAGAAATAACACCTTAATTAATCTATCCAAAGTAGCAACTCTCACACAACTCTACAAACCCACTTTGACTCATATAATACTTAGCTTGCACATCACAAAAACTCTTCACATTAAAGAAATTTAAATAGTATTAAACAATAGACAAAACACATACAAGACAAGTTTACCACTTCAACAAAACAATAAAAGCAAATTCTCCACATCATATGAAACCAAATTTAATAATAACATAACATTAAAGGAATATTTACCCGACAATAAAACAAAATATTTGATACGTTTATATAAAGCTTAAATTCCCCTTTTAAATAAAAGTTACAATAATTAGAGGTATTCGATCAATAAAATGTTCGTTTGATCCGTATTTGATTAATATTGCGAATTAGATATTATTAGTTAGAATTAAATAGCGATAGTTACAAAGCTTGTATCACACTTTTTTATTAATAAATTTTGAATATATCTGCAATATTACTTGATTTCTTAGCTCCACTTAAACCTTTTAAAGATAAATAGCTTTTTTGTCCATTAATTTACCTAATGTATAAGCTTAAATCTGACAAAATTTATCCCAATAAACTGATTAAATATTTGTTAATTAAAACTTAGTATTTCAATAAGTTGTAATAGCACTAAAATATATTAGGTATGAAGAAGATGTTGTAGGAGTTTAAAAAATTTAGCTATTTAAGGAATTATGATATAATCAAGTATAATATACAATAATAAAAACCCTTAATACAGCTAGTTAAATACTTATAACATTTAATAATATACACTATAGATCATCATAATAGAGCAGTGAATATGCATATTACATAAAATAATACTTGGCTCATATAGCATTTTATAATTTTTTGCCAATTATGGTGTTATATATGAAAACTAGATATTTAATCACTGCCACTGAGATCGGGCGATATTGAGCTAATCTTACTTTAACGATTACATTTAATGAAGTTTTCCACATTATAAAACGTGTGATTCCAGGCGGTTTTAGCTAAAATATGGTAATTTGAAAACAATATGATAATAGTAGTAAACTATAAAAAGCCAATAGTTATTCAGCATAAAACAAAACTTATTCATAATTCAGTTTTATCCAACTCACTAATTTTGATCAAAAAGTTTAACAAAACGTATTTAAAACCCAGAAAATTTTTTTAGTTTTATGCGTGAACAACTAATTAGTGGAAAAATTTGAAATTTAATCAATCTATTTTGAATAAAAATGGAAAGAGGAAAATATAGAATAATTTTAACCAATTAAACTATTCGCTTAATTAATGAGTTAAGTAAAAATATCGATTGAATTTTATTTAACATAAAACCAAATAAAAATAAAAATTATATCATACCTTTTTTGTAGTTCAAGCTGACGCAGGTATGTAAGCGTGTATGTGTACATTTTGTGTGTGATCTATTAAATTTAATCCCTCTCTTTCTCCCTCTTCCTTCCTTTATTTCTCTCTAAATTAAAAAATTTTTCCATTTTTTAAACAATTTAATTTGAGATCACTATAATTGCCAAATTAAATTATTTTATTGTTGGAGGTTGGACTGCGAATAAAAATAAATTTTAATGAGAAATAATATTTTATTCATACAGACTTAGTACTTAGTGCTTTTATAATATAGTAGTAACATTTTATTTACATTATTTGAAATAGATTATAGCATATATACGCATTTACTGTATGCATATATATAAAAATAAAAATTTTAAAAGATACACTTGGCTTAATTACCAAAAGCATGTGTCGTACTAGGCAAATTAACAATTCTACTGGCATGAGTACCTGCAGTTGAAGGAGCTGCAGAAAACGTTGGAACTTGCTGGCCCATAGCTCCATGATGAATTCCCCTTTGGCCTTGATGCTGAGCCTGCATCTTCTGATTCTTAATCGCCTTTGCCTTTAGCCTACTATACCTCAAGCCACATGCATTACACAGCGTTTTCTCTCCACTGGGTCCTCTCCTCCACTCCGGAGAATTCGTGGTCCCGCAATTCTCGCAACTATGCCCAAAGGGCAAGGCGTGCTTTGTTGACGTGTGGGAGTATGGTGTACGCTTGGAGTGATCGTGTCTGCGTGGGAGCTTGGGGAGAGCCATTGGACGACTTGATGGTGCTATTGGTTTTTTTGGGAGTGCGGGTATTGAGTGTGATAATGGTGCTAATGAGCTTATGGGTGGCAATCTGATCTGACTGCCAGTGCTTGTGCTCTTGGAGTCTTCCCTTTCGGAGTCAATTTGAAGGGCGCGACTTGGTAAAGTTAATTCCATGGAAGGTATAGAAGGAAGATTGTTTGCAAAGCTCGTTTGTGGTTGAGCTCTTGATTGCGGTATTATTGGAGGAAGTGAAGGAACTTTTTTAAGAGCTGGTGCAAAGCTAACAGCAGGCTGCTGAGAAAATCTAGGTAGAGGAGTATGAACTTCACGTGGGGTTTCCGTTGTATTCACTTGCTTAAAGTAACTATTTGTAGGTTCCTCCTTAACCATAGCTTTTTGACCAACTTCTCCTGAAGGTTGATTATGAAGTGAAGAATAATGCATTTGCACACAGCAAATAGCCATTTTCCCATCGAAATGAATAAAGTATTCCATCTTGTAATTTTGATTTACTTGGAAGACTGAATTGAATTGAACGTGTAACTTATCCTCCATGCCTTTGATCTTTTGACTTAGCTGAGGTAAATGGCCTATCGTAGGGGAAAATGCCAAGTTACTTTGTGTACCATTTTGAGGCTGTTGAGAATATGTTATATGGAAATCTAGCATGTTGGGATCAAATATGAGCAAGTGACGCGTCTGGTGACTCGCTTTGCCTGGAGTATACTGTGACGCTGAGCCGTTGGGTGTTAGCGGAGAAAACATGGGTGGACCTGGTGGAGGATTTGAAGAGGGTGAAGAGAAGGGGTTAGTGTGAGAATGCCCTTGAGGACTTGGAATAGATCTTAGCGAGGTCTTGAGTCTAGTTATATATTCAGCTTGCATTCTTGGATGTGTGCATTGAACATAGCCCGATGGGACATGAGCTTGATCAGCGTGAAAAAATGCAAGTACCAATTCTGTAGTTATAGAGTGGAAAGTAATGTTATAAATATGATATTCATCGGTATGTAGAACTCTAGTACGGCCACTTAGCTGATCCTGCGTTAGCCCAGCTCTAACTTTATATCTTCCTTGACTCCCGTAAAAAGCTTTAGGACTGTAGAAGTCGGGTATATCGCTTAGAACATAGTTCCAGTCTGTGGGATGGATAAGGTACCTTAGACTGGGTAGCGAGTAACTCAAGTTGGATACGAAATAGAGTTCATGAGTGTGACTGGATAGTAAACTCCAAAAACAGCTTACTTTATCGCTAGACATGATATGTATATAATTTGTAAATTTATGATAATTCTTAAGTTAAAGATATTGCTTGTGGATTAAATATTTTAGTGGACAAGTGTCATATAAACCTTTGTTATAAAAAATATAGCTCTTAAAGAAGATATAAACTATCTAATATAAGTGTATCTACTAAGCAACGTTATATAGTATGCAATTTTGATGAGGAGACTAGTGTATTATATAAATATGCTCAATATTAATAAAAACTCTTTACTAACTATGTTTACGAGGTTTTAGTTATAAAATAATCAGAATATTGAACAAAGAATAAAAAAATAGTCTATTGAGTGGGAAATCGCTCCTTAAATATCAGATCGAAATCAATTGAATCAAGATTTCTCCCCTTTCTCTCTATCTTAATCTCCACACTCAATTGATCTTACCACACATTTTTTTAAACCAATTGCAATGAAGGGGGAATTTAATGAGGGAGTGATCGAATTATTATGTTAGTTGATTTTGAGTCCACAAAAATAAAATATTGAAAACAGAAAAGAATAATTTGGCAGTATTTATCCCGTTTTATAAGCAATAGTTAAACATAGTAACTTTTATATTTAATATCCACTCCTTTGTAAATAATTAACTAAAAACACTTTTAATCTAATCTCAGAACCACATCTACTACACTCCAAATAATCAACTCTTCATCCATATTAGACTGAAACTCCAATACTGCACACACTGACAAAAATTAATCTAAATCCAAATTAGGTAGTTTGCAATCTGTTCGCAATAGTAATTGAAATGAACTATAACCAAACACTCCCCCTCCATATTTCCTAACAAACCACCCGATTAGTTCAAACTTTAGGGGCATAGTAATTGGATTGATGGAGGGTTTTAAAATGAGGAAAAAATAATTGGAAGTGACAATAGAAGGAACAAAGGTTTATTGCCAGATTAGGGTATAGTTTAATTTTAGCTATGATTCTATTTTATTATGTTATTGGATGTGGCTATCATTATTTTTTCACTAGTTTGTTAATCAATCTGACTTATTATGATCACTTTATATGATAATAATAAAATGCTGTACTGTCAAATTATTATCCACAATAAATTTACATCAAATTTTTTCCAAGTTATACAGATCACACTAGAAAATATTATATTCACAGTACAACTATTAGATTACAAGCTATACTCTGTCTAGCTCAAAATTCGATAAAACTGAGCGAGAAAATAATTAATCTATTGAGTATTCAACAAAAAGCAGGAAAATTAACTTAATAAAATAAAATTCCTATTAAAATTCGCAGATAAAAGTGCAAATCTTTCGTTTAAGGCAAAAATTATTCAAATTTAAATTGTAAAGTTTTATGATCTATCTTTGAAAATCTTGTAAACTTGGCGAGGAGAGAGATTAAGATGATCTATTGCTATTCCATTAGAACATCATTTACTCACCTATT
>KQ964580.1:30867-46112 GCA_001566745.1 Conidiobolus coronatus NRRL 28638
CAATTAATTTTGATTTTTAGCTGCTTAAAGCTTATTAAAGAATAACTTTTATTAGCTGAAGTTGATAATATAGTATTTTAACATGATAATATAGTCAATTGTTTATTCAATAATGACTATACATGACAAAAACTCAGTTTAAAAAATTAAAATTTTGCGCTGAGCTCATACGAAATTTGAACTTAGCTAACTATAGCCTTTCATATATAATATTTTAATAATAGTTCAACCTATTTGATATTAATATGGATATGAATCTATATAATATTGAGATAGTTTGCTTACAATGCTATTCAACGCTAATTATAAAGCATTAGACCTTAGATTTAATAATATGATATACGCTTAACTAGACTATTTTTGATATTGGATATGTTTATCTAGAAGCATAGTAACTTAATCATTCACGTGAAAATTATCCTTAGCTTTATTGAATCTGTTTAATATACTAAAATGGTCAAAACTTGTATTTATTCTTAAAGAGTTAACTTTTATCAAAAACTTGAATTATTTAAGTTTAGAGGGTTATTTAATCATCAATAGAGGGATAACATTGCACTGATCCTTCAAATAATATATTTTTTAATTGCGCGATAATAGAATTGAACTAGTATTACAATTAAACTAGAAATGGTAGAATATTAAAATAATATTTATTAAATATATTTTAAAATATAAATTATTTTTATAATTTGCAATGAATTAGCATCTACAGTATTACATTTATTTACAAACAATCGAAATTTATCACTGGCGTATAATAAACTTGAAATTAATCTAGCCAACTTTAAGTATTAAATCATATTCAAATAAGCTCATTATTTGTATTTCATTACAAAATTATATGTGTGAGACGCTAAAATTCTTGAAATAAGCTTGATTTTAAAAATTATGTTATTTAACTTGTAACTTTTCTTACTTTACAAGCCAAAATAGGGATGAATTGTAATTTTAGGCGTAGTTTGAGTGAACACAGTCAAATTTAAAGGATGATAAATGATGTTTAAAATATTTTTGATGCATTGTGTCTTTCGCTCGCGTTTTTTCATTTATCCGCTATCAGAATTAAGGAAATTTCAAAATTAGAGGCAATTAATAATGATTAGAATTGTTGATAATAAGCATGTTTTATTAATCTTAATTAGATATTAAAAATATAATTATAAAACTTGAACTAATAACGCAATTAATGCAGTATTGAATTATATTTAGAAGTTTGAATTAATATTAAGATGTTATAAAACAAACAATATTACCTTATTTAGTTATGATTCTCATTAAACAATAAACACATAATTTTGAATATTAAAAAATATATATATAAGCTATCGTTAAAATATATGACCATGTTTATTAATATCTTTGAAACCAATTGGCGTATATTTTATAAATTTATTTACTAATATTGTTTAAACCCAGCAATAATAATACAAGCTGATAACATGGATTATATAAATAACTTGTTAAAAATAACATCATAACAAACTTTCAAGTGTAATACTAATAAATTATTCTAATTTAGTAAAATAAATCTGGTTAATAGTTTTTTTTGTTATACAAAAATTCTTGAAAAATTAATAGAATTTTTTGCAACCTGTCAATTTAACGCCAATTATGTAATAGTAACAATCAATAAAATATAGAGTTTTTGCAAGAATAATAGGTATATAAAACGCTCAATTATGAATTAATTGTAGTATTTCATACAATGTCAAAATCATCTTCAACTTTTATTACTATTAAATCTTTAAAGATTTCTTTACTAATTTCAAAAATATTAAGAAATTTAATCATTCAAAAGTCCAGAAAATTAAATAACAAAGATTCTGTAAATACTGAAGTTTGTGGTCTAATTATGGAAGAATTTAACTTGGAACCAATCCCAGATGAAATGAGGACTTATCGCAAGGGGTTCACAGCAAGATCAATGGATGAAGCTGAGGAATTCGATCAAATAGTTAACTATGGATATGGAGCTTATAATGAAGATAACGCTACCGAACTCTGCTATACGTTGAAAATCTCACTCACGCCTGGCCATATTAGAGCTGTTTAATACTCTCACAGAGCTCTATAATATAGATTTTTTATAGATTTAGAATATTTAGAAGTGTTATTATTGATTAATAACCAGTTAGAATAAACATGATTAATTTTTAAAAATAACTTAGATAATATATTTTATTATTAGTTAATACCGCTATTTTCATTCAAAATAGAATAATTATTCTTTGAATCTTAGTGCAAAATAAATAAATAATGATAACTTTTATTATCTATTGTTGATTTTCTAATCTTGCAGTCATTCTTCTTCCGTCGCAAACGTCGCAAACAAGGATAAAATTAAGATTTAAAGTATATTATTTATGCTTTATTACGTTGATTCTGACGATGCTTAAATACTAAAGAGTTTGGGCCAACTCTGGGTCATTTGGAATGATATAGAAGTTAACGGAGTTACGTTTTGGCGCGTTGGCCTATTTCCCTCTGCTTTCGTGGTTATGGCCGTAAATTACGATATAAGAATGACTGGATTAAAGCCAGAAGCGAGAAGCATATTTTCTGAAATTTTCGGATTGATTCGTGACCTTTAGACGGAGCCGTATTCGTCTGGATAAATGTGTCAATTATGTCAATTTCCGATGAAATCTAATATAAACTCAACATATATATTATATAAACTTTTACAATTTAATGACAATCATGTATCTACTTATTTCATTTAAATCAATAGAGCTAAGATAGCTGTACTATACAATAACTTATTATCTTTGTTCTCTTTCGATTCATCATTTCATTATTTTATCTAAACCTCTTATATAAAATTTATACTGTTAATAATACAAAATTATACCTACAGTTTAATATGTATTCTTTTTACTTAAATCTCTTATTAAAGACTACTTGAATTAATTTTAAATCAATAATATTTGGAGATTTTATTTTAATAGTATAAAATTAAAATAGAGTAATAAGATGCTAATCAAAATTATATTTTATCATTATCTAAACTAAATTAAGTTAAAATTATTTAAGATAGTTAAAACCATCTTGCTTATTTACTTAATGATTAAATAAAAATGGTATAAAATGATTTAGATTGTTTAAAGTAAAAATTAAGTATTTGATTCGATATTAAATTAGAGTTTTAATCTTTTCAAAAAATTGATTTTGGATACTTTAGAATATATTTTACGCTCAAGTAAAGAAAAGTAAACCATATACATGAATTATTAAGTCTATTTTGTATTTTATTCAAAAAAATTAATTAGGGTTTTTATTCATTTAACTCGCTATTACTCAATAATAACACTTATAAAAGTTCAAAGTCTATAAAATTTGTATAATGTAAAACTATTTAGAGTATTAAACAGTTCTAATATGACCAGGTGTTAGTGAAATTTTCAGCGTATAGCAGAATTCGATAGCTTTATCGTCATTATAAACTCCATACCCATAGTTAATAATTTGATCGAATTCCTCTTCTTTATCCATTGATCTTGCTGTGAATCCCTTGCGATAAGTCCTCATTTCATCTGGGATTGGTTCCAAGTTAAATTCTGTTGTTATTAAACCACTGATATCTGGGTTTTCTGAGTTTTTAATATTTAATTTTTTAAACTTTTGGATAAGGGTGTTGCTCAATTCCTTTGTTGTTAAGTAAACTTTAGGGGATTTGCTCATATTAAGAGTTGAGTATTTGTTTGAAATTGTATAATTAAATAATTAGAAATATAATTAAGCAACAATCTATTTTATATACTAATAATTCTTGAAAAATTAGTTGATTTTTATTTGTTACAATTTTATTATTGGCGTTATATGACAGGTTAGAGAAATTAGCTGAAATAAAACTAGAAATTTTTGTATAACAAAAAATTAATTAACAGGAATATAAAAATAGAATTTGGATATTATTTCCAGTAATATTACTAACTTTGCACTTTAAAGAGAATATTTGTGTATGTAGCAATTGAATATTTGGCAGTATGTGGCATTATTTATGCTTAGCTTGATTTAGTAAATTAATTAATTAAAATGCGCCAACCGAGCTTAAGGATTGCGTGCAGTGGCAGTACTTTTGGGAAATTATGCAGTATAATAATGATAAAAATTGCAAATTTTTCAATATTTCAATTTTTCATATTAAAAATGCTAATAATAAAAATAATCGAAATATTTTCCATGTTATTATTTTTGTAAATGCTATTTATAATACATAATATTAATTCAAATTTCTAAATATAACTCAACACTGCATTAATAGCGTTATTAGATCAAATTTATAATTGTATTTTTAATATCAAATTAAGATTACAAAAGCCTGCGTATTATCAGCAATTCTAATCATTATTATTGCTCTAATTTTGAAATTTCCTTAATTCTGATAGCGGATAAATGAAAAACGTGAGCGAAAGACGCAATGCATCAAAAATATTTTAAACATCATTTATTATCCTTAACATTTGACTGTGTTCACTCAAACTACGCCTAAAATTACAATTCATCCCTATTTTGGCATGTATAATAAGAAAAGTTGCAAGTTAAATAACATGATTTTTAAAATCAAGCTTATTTCAAGAATTTTTATGTCCCACGCATATAACTCAATAATGAATTATAAATAGCAAACTTTTTTAATGTGATTTAATAAATAAAAGTTGGTTAGATTAATTTCAAGTTTATTATACGCCAGTGATAAATTTCGATTGTTTGTAAATAAATGTAATACTGTAGATTCTAATTCATTGCAAATTATAAAATAACTTGATATTTAAAACATATTTAATAAATATTATATTCAAAATTAAATACTCTCTAATCTAATTATAATATCAACTCTGAAATATTATCCCGTTCTTACTAAATAATATATATTGAAGGTTTAGTGTAATATTATCCCTCTATTAATATGAAATAACCCTCTAAACTTAAATAATTCAAGTTTTTGATAAAAGTTAACTCTTTAAGAATAAATACAAGTTTTGACCATTTTAGTATATCTAAACAGATTGAATTAAGCTAAATATAATTTTTCATGCAGATAGTTCTAGTTATTACGTTCCATATAAATAAAATTTGATATCAAAAATCCACTTGTTAAGCATATACTTATTATTAAAACTAGTTTCTGATGCATTATAATAAATATTACATAGCATTATATTTAAATGTCTACAAAATATATAGATTCAATTCCACATTAAATTCAAAAGATTTAATTAGTGTTGGAATATATTATATAATAATTTATTATCAAATTCAATTTTTAGGCTTTTAAAATACTATAATAATATTACAATAATACTACAATAAAAAGATTATTTTTAAAAATTATTTAAGTTTATTTAAATTTCTAAGATTGTAATTATTAGAGTATACCAGCTAATAATAGTAAATATAATACAGAGTGATGTGTTTAAATAGCTTTAGAATCTCTAATTTCATTTGGCGTGAGCGATAGCTTTAGAGTATAGTCACATTCGTTGTTATGAGTTCCATAACCATTACTTATGATTTTATCAAATTCTCCAGTTTCGTTTTCTTTAGATCTTTGGGAGAACCCTTTTTTATAAGCTTTCATACGATCTTCAATAGGGCTCAAGTCAAATTCCGTTATGACTCCGTGTTCTGTTTTGCAAGAGCCTGAACTTTGGCGGTTTTTAAACTTTTGTAAAAAAGTTTTACCTATTTCTTTAGGGCTAGGAGGAGCCGATAGGGATAAGTTTTGAAACTTTAAGGATTTTGTAGAGATGTTAGAGGGTGCAAATCTTGGCATATTTAGAATAAAAAGAAAATGTTGAAAGATGGTGTTAATGAAAGATGCAAGTGAGAAATGAAGTGCTTATATACTAAATTGGCTGTATTACCTGTGTAAATTAATGGCGCCTATATGACAGGTCCACAATGATTCATTAAAGATATTCGAACTTCTGTATTACCTAATCTGAAAACAAATTGAACTTCGGAATCAAACTCGAGTTATCAATATTTATTAAATAATTATTATACTAGGTTTTAGTTATATTATACCGGGTATTTTTAGAAGATTTATAATAACTATAGCTCATTTTCTCATAAATTACCGCCTTGAGGTCTGCGCCGCCTCTTACGCATCATTAAACCTTAATTTTAATTATTGATAGCCTTTTTTAACTAGAATTAATACAGCGTGGTTAACTTTGGCTTATGAAATTCTGAAATCATATAAAAATTTAATAATAATGAGCTACAATAAATCAATTGAAAGCTATGAGCGGTGAATATAGTTAATTTATCCGTTTTTAAAATTACCAACATTAATATTAAATCGGCTATAAATAATAGTGAATAATTTATTCCACATAAATATTAAAGAAATCAATTAATTATATATAAATATAATATTCTTTTTCTTCTCAATTTTAATATTTCGATCAAATTATTGCATTTAAATAGAACTTTAAATGCTTATTCTCAAGAATAAACTTATACTTGCTCCCATGATAAAAAAATAAACTATATCCTGCTAGTCTGAGGCTTATGTAAAATAAGATCATCTCTTACTATTATGATTTCAAGTTTCGTATTAATAATAGCGCTATACTTTCCTTAACTTTATCCGTTTCGTGCTACCTTGACTAATTAAATTGAACGCCATTACTAAACAAACCTTAATTTTATCTAAATTTGGTAGTTAATGTGATAAGAATTATATAAAATATAGGCCTATTCAGGATTACATTATATATAGTCTAATATTTATATAATAAGCTATAAAACGGTAAAATTTTAAGCATTTAAATTTTTCAAAATAATTTAGTAAACTAAAAACAAACATAAAAGCATTATTTAAAGACTATTAACATTATTATTTATAAAAACATACTAAAATCTTTTGTTACATATTAAATACCCTTAATAAACTAAATAATTTCACATTAAATATATAAAAATATTGCCTTTTATTAAGGGATAATATAAAAATTATATATACTTTGGCGTTAACAATTCCTCTAAAACTAAAAATTGCTTTTAATTTTAGATAAAATATGTGACAATGAGTAAAAGATCTGCAACAGATTAGTACTACTTTACCACGTTAAAATTTAATGATAGGGTCACTAACAGTTGTTCAATATCATATTAATAACGCTGTTACATAATAAATTTAATTAACAGCATTCTTCAATATATTTTAAAGCTATATTATAGTGTAAACTATAATATTATTAAAATATATACTACGCTCCTATGAGCAGTTGGTATAATAAGCTTTAATAGCCTGATTACTTAATTAATATCATACCATATTTATAGTTTAATCTGAATACGTATCATATTATTTAAAGTTACGTAACATTCTTAATAGTCTTGGATTACAACTAAAAATAGTAAAATATCTTACAAGAACACTAAGAAATACACTAATTTTTTTTGATATGTTGCACAATCCGCATAAAACCTCCTAATTTTGCCCTTAGTAAAATTATATAAAATATTACAGAATTTCAACTGATTACTAGCCAAGCTTATATTTGATTATTCTATTTAAATAAAAAGTTATGCATGATTAGTATATTATGAATTTTTATATAAAAGCTATTTTTAGAGATTTTATTAAGGTTAAATTTTTATTAAATTAATGACGTACCATTTTGCTGCTTTATTTTAATAAGAGAAATTCGCCAAGTGCGTTAGATATTTATATTACTATTTTGTCTATTATTTTATATTATCAACTTCATATAAAGAATCAATAAAACTGATATGCATTATCACGTTACATCAATAATATAATTATTTTGCTATATTTATTTAATCATTGTTAAATTATTAAAATTCAAATATTAATTTACTATTAATGTTTAAACTTTCTTCCTTTAGGTACACTTTTTAATATAAAAAACTTAATAAAAATTTAATAATATTCTTAGTGTATACATACAGCATAGTATAAGTTACATTAAAATTATTATAATAACAAATGAATATATTAGCGTCTATGATGCATAATATATATTTCAAAAATAGAAAATAACAATTTAACCAGATATATATTAAAAATAGTATACATCAATAAATATTATCAAATTCATCGCTTTAAAATATATATAATTAACGAACTTTCATAATCTAAAATAATATTAATAATTAGAAATATGAAAAACTACATATGTAAGCTCTGCTATGTATTTAATAATAGCTACGATATATAGCTGATAAATAATATAATATTTGATATTAATACGTCAAAGCAAAATATGCAAAGAAGATTAGTGAAAACTATCTAACAAATTTTATATTTGCTAATATTTTTATGATCTAACAATTATTATTTAATTCAAAGTAAAATAATACAATTAATTACTATTTTCAAATGTTATAATAAAATTAATTTTTTACAGGTTATACAGCTATAAAGTCTCACTCTTAATTTTTATTGTTAAAACACGTCCATGCAAACATAATAAATTTAGTTTTTATTAAATAAAATTAAGTAAACTAATAAAACTCAAGTATTTACAAGCTTATACTATTCAATATTAATCTCTTTGTGATATTATTTGAAATATACAATTAGAATATTGCTATTCTCCTAAATAATCAGAAAATATGCTATTCCGAGTCATATAAGTAACTTCAATCAAATACAAAGTTATAAATATGCGCTTGAGTTACTAAGCTGAATTTTTCATAAGATATTAATAGGACAATATAACTGAACCGATTCCATTTGATAGATACTTATTGAAACATACAAAAGAGTTTTATATATTTGATCCAATGAGTACATAAGTTCTTAAATTATTAACTTTCTAATATAACCTAGTTGCTTTGAAAAATAATCTTACAACACTCAAAGTATAACAATTAGTTTAAAAACGCATGCATTCAATTATTTATTTTTAATCTAATTTTAATATTTTAATATGCTGCATATGTATTTAAAAGATAATGAATAACGTGTTGAAATTAGCTATATATCTATGTATTTTAACTTTATATGAAAAATAACAATACCAAATATTTATTCAGTATAATATTCTCGTTAACCTATCTTAAAACATACTATAAATGTTTATTTGACAAGTAATAGTCATTTTGATTCAATAATATTAATATTTACAAATAAATAGAAAAAAAATAAGAAAATTTAAGATTATGTTTAAAAATATATTATGCGATTTATTAAAATATTTACATATATCAAGCTGAGTTGCCTATAAACAAAAATGAAGTTAATAAACTATTTAATAAAATTAAAATATTTATAAGAGTAAAGATCAGCAAGGTAGACATTCAACAACCAGGTGACAAGTACACATAAATGAGCGTCACCTTATTATGTCCGCCCGTCTACATACTTTCATCACATCAAACTAATAAATATTGAAAACAAAAATTACCTTATTATAAATTTCTAATACTTCTCATTTTAACTATCATAAAAATTTGTTTTTTAATTTAAAAAAGATTTAGATACATTTCTATAAGACTAACACCACTTAGAGATAATAGTCACTCAAACATATGTAACTTAATTTAATCTATCATTAGTTTCAGGACCGACTTCCTCCAGGGAAAATAAAAAGGGTCGGGCAGACATATAAAATGAACGATAGTTCTATGAATTTTTACTGTCAATGAAATTTGCATAATATAATAAATTTTTATTGATTTAAGTTATGGGATTAATTTAAATTTAATGTATTACAGTCTAACCTACTATTTGTCCCACTCTGTTTTTCATTTGGCCAATAAAATATCAATATAAATCATCTCAATTAAATTTCTACAAATGGTATGCTAAGTATATGAAGTATACGTCATAACATACAACCAGATCTCCTGTATTTAACTATTTTCTGTCATTTTAAACTTGTAAAAATTGGTTGAATATGAAATATATATCCTTCTTTCTTATGGTCTCTATGATATATTCAATATATTCAGATTTAAGTGATAAAGAAACTAAATACACTGTAATCATTAAATTAAAATTGAAGAACAAAATATAAAATACAGTTTGCATTTTTAAACAATTCAAGCTTTTGTATGAAATTGCAGTTTGTTACAAGTTTAAATAGATAAATATTAAATGCCATCAAGTTAAATATATATCAAAGTATTCTAGAGTAGTGATGCAGTATTACTAGCGTTTATTACTAAATCTTAAAATTTTATCAGTTTAATAAGCTTTATTTTTAGTTATGATGAGGGGGAGAGGAAGGAGAGAGATGGATAGAGCTTGAAATTTGAATACAATCCAAATATATTATTATATTAAAAAATTATGAGGTATTTAAAAAAGAGAGAATAGAGAGTAAAATTAGAAAATATCAGCGCAATCTTTCCAAGTTGCTTCGTTATTGCCATTGGCTTTTTCTTGAGCAACGCGCTCACGTTCAAGCCAGTATTCACCGTTAAATTCCCACCAATCTTCTTTGGTAGTGGGTTCCAATGTGCGTTTAAACCATCTGGGTTTATGAGCAAATCGCGCTTTGATGGCGGAGTGCTCGGAAGTTGGTGCACGCTCGAGAGCTCTTTGTAATTCAGCTTCTTTAGCTTTACGAACAGCACGTTGCTTTTCTTCCAAGCGGTTCTTTTCTTCTGAGGCATCGTCAAATCGAATTTCTTCCATAGCTCTTTGATCAGGTCTAAGACGACAATCAGTAGGAGCAAGAAGTGGCTCAAGGCCATCAGTCATATCGTTTAAGGTGATAGCAAAAGGAGTTAATTTGAAGGGTAAAGGTTTTTCTGGGAAGGGAGAGCGTTTCCATAAGATAACAGAATCGGAGCTTGTAGGATCTTTTAAGAATTCAGAAAGTTTATGGCTTGTAGCATCTGAGTGAGCATCAAGATTTTGAGATGCTTCTTTAACTCCAGCGCGCTTAGCAATTAAAGATTTGTCCCAGTGACCAGATAGTATCCATTCAGCTTTTCCAGTTTGAGCACTGACTACCTCACCATCAAGTACATTACGATCAGAGCTTAACCAACCATTTGATTTGAAGTTCAATCTACAAACATCTCCAGTGTTGTGATTAGTAACAATCATTTCACCATAGTGCTCAATAGTAGGATTACCAACGATCAAGTTGGTAACAGCAGTGGTAACCTTTTTCCATGAAATATGCTCAATAGGAATTTCAGCTCCATCTTTTCTATCAGCATGTACCTTGAGGAATACATGGCAAACACCTTGAGGCATCAATTCAAATGACTTGCCCCAGAAAGCGGACTTAACATTAACTTCAGTAGCTAATACGTAATTAGGAGATTCACAGTAACAAGCACTGATAGGAGGGTGATGGCTGACTTGTTCAGAAACATATCTATAGCCAAGATCTGGGCGACAGTATTCAAAAGTTTCACCCAAAAGAGGATTGAAAGGCTTGGCAATACGACCAGCAGTACTTGAATAATTACTCATAGCAAAAGCTAGTACCCACATAGTTCTCTCAGGACTGCTAACTTGTCTGCTAGCAATATCTAATAAACGACTATATTCCATATCTTCAGCCATTCTTTGCAACATAGAACTAGGTTCATTGAAAAATACAGGTAAAGTAATCTTAGTCAAATCTTTTCCAATTGAGTTTTTAAGGATAGCCCATAATGAAATGCTGGGAGGTTTGGCTCCATCCTTGAAATATTTGAGTTGAACTCTGAATTTACCTTCTGCAGGGTAGCCTTGGTAAGATTTAGCAAGAGAAGTTTTAATTGCTGAAACTGTATTAAGGGCTTTAGAAGCGGGTTTTTCAATTTTTTCAACTTGTTCAGCCTCGTCAACAGTTTGCTCGGGTTCTTCTTGGATAATCTCTTGTTCATCTTCAGCATTGAAAAATTCTGAATCATCTTCAGCATCGTAGAAAATATCATTGTCATCATCATCGAATGAAGGACCTACTGGTTCTTCAGGTACTTCAGCAATTGAGTTCAAAGTAGTATCGCCATTTTCATTAGACTTGATTGATTTGTCTAACTTGGAGTTGGTCTTACTCTTTTCTAAAGCATCTAAAATACTTTGGTTTTCCATAGCTAATGTGCGTAAACTTTCACTCCATAGCTCATTATGATCAGCTTCTTTTTGGAACTTCTTTTGCCAATATGACTCTCTTTGTTGATACATTTCTACAATCTTTTGGTGAGAGGTGCTTAGAGTTTGGCGAGATTGTGTGATGGCGGTTAAAAGTCTTTCAACTTCGTTAGAATCAAGAGGATCCTTTTCTAATGTTGATTTGAGTGATAGTAACAACTTTTCCAAAATATCAAATTGAACGGTTGTTGAGTGTTCATTCATGTCGATAGTATCACGGTTTGGAATATCAGACTCTTCAGAGTGAACTGAGCTAGCTCTTTCGCGATCTGTGTTTGGTGGAGATGTTTTGCCGTTGTTAGAGAGATTAAAGAGACGATCAAGATTTGGACTGTTCATGTAATTTTGACTATCATTCGAAAGAGGATTCTTGTCAAGATTAACAGTACCAATATGATCTTTGCGTAGAGTTGAATTCTGCTGAGATTTGGCATTAGTAATACCCATAATCCATTGCTTAGCTTCAGATAAAGTATTAGCTCTTAAGTGGAATCTTGTAGAATCTCTTCCGATAACGTCAAACTTACATGGATCATTTGGGTCAATCTTTAAGTGGGCATTAATAACATTAATAGATCCACGGCAAGCATTTGCAGTATCTTCTCTGCTCTTATAGTAGGATAACACCCCGTTTTCCAAAACAAACCATCTATTTTTGTTGCCTCCGGCAATATTGGTCCATTTCTTTAATACACCTTCCATGCGAGGTGGTTGACCTGGTTCATTAATAGTTAAATTGGCATTAGAATCTATAGTAATTAAAAGTGATTAATTATCTGCTTAATTTGAATACGATTCAAAAGATTACTTTTTAACATAGTTTTAACTTTGTCTGACTTGGATAAATCAATAGGTGTTTTGCTTTTTTTATCTCTAGAGAAAGCATTAGCGCCGACTGAAAGAAGTTTAGAAACTTGATCAGAATCATCTAATAACGTAGCAAGATGTAATGCAGTATACCCTGTTAAAGGGTGACGATGGTTAACATCTAATAAAGAGTGACGGGGATGTGTTGTGAAAAACTGTACTATCTGTGATAAATTCTGTTGAGTAGGCTGAGATAAATGAGCTTCTAAAAATACGGTACGATCAACAATAAATTGCTTTCTATCATCTATTAAAATTTTAATACTAGTTAATATTTGCATATGATAGGAAATAGGTATAGGATATATATATATATATATTATAACTTACCATGAATTAATTGGACAATATCACTAGATTTAGCAACGTCAACAACATTGCGGCCTGCTTTGTTGTCCAAAAAGTCGTTGATATTAGGTTGCTCTAGCAAGAGTTTAACAATAGCAAGTCTTCCGGCTTTGGAAGCTTGATGAAGAGCAGTATTTCCCAAAGAATCTTGCTGGTTAATATCTAAATCAGGTAGTGATAAGACAGCCTTGTTAACTTGTAAATCTGAAGATAAGACTGAGAGATGAAGGGGAGTTGTATATCCTCCTGAATTATTCTTAGGCCAAGTATTCCAAAGTTCTTGAATATTTTCGATGTTTTCTATATAAAATAATATAAATATAACTTTTAGCTATTAAAAACTTTATAAGTACCTGTTCTTAAGGCTTCAAGCATTTTAAAGTGAATCAAGGCAGCTTCTGGATCTATAAAATTGAAAAATATATAATAAATAAGGAGTATTAAAAAGAATAACAAATAACAAATTACTTTCAGGCTCAGTAGTATTTGAAACAGTGAGAACACTAGCAGTTGGGGAGTGGCCGCCCAAGCTAAGATGGTCGCTATTATTTACTAGCTCGCTCATTTTAGTTTTAGAACTAACTGAATTAAACTTTAAGCGAAATGAATTTCTAACACGTTTTAGCGTAATTTTGAAAAAATATTTAAAAAATTATATTAAGAAAGAAAGTAATAAAGAAATATTTTGTATATTTAATTATTAAACCAATTTTTATCTTTCTTATTATTACCAATATTTAATTGACTCTAATTGATTTTAATTTAAGGCTGATGTTGTAGTAAACAGTCGATTTATGCGTTACAATGAAAGAAAATATATAAAAAAATAATTGCTAATTTCAACTGAAAACCCAAATTGAGTCAAATTTTTTTAAAATAAATTCAGCCAAGCTTCTTATATATATATATTTTAGCTTAAAATTAGCTAAATGCAAGCTCATTGGGGAGGAAAATTAAGAGTCAATCAGATGAAAGATTTAACTGATTTGCATGTGCATTTTAGCAAGTTTAATTTTTTGCATTGTCTAAAATTTTGTATAACTTCCTGGCAAGCATATGTAATACCATAACGCTTTGCTATTAACCAATTTTGCTATATTGTTTATTATTTTACTAGACTTAGCTAGTTATCTTTTCTACAGTTTATAATAAGTATGAGGACATGTAAATAGTGTTTCACTTGATTGGCTCATCTCTTGAAATGGTTTTATCTTCATTAGTCTTAATTATCTAACAAGCTCTCCATAGTATTAAGTCTTTTTCTATATAATCTCGGCTAATATTGAGCAGTTTTATATAATAGAAATTGAATCTAGTCTTTATAAAAAATAACTTTTCGTCACTTTATTTACAATCATATAATCTGGTTTATTATCAAAACTGACCAATAACTCAAATCCACACATTATTATAATAAAAATGTTTTGAATTAATTTTGTTAATGATGAAATCAGTAAGAAAAAGAAGTCATCGCAGTTGCATTTAAGTGGTTAGGAGGAAACAGAGAGGAAAAAGACTTCTACTAGATCTCTGAAATGACATCATGTAATGGTATTATTGATTAAAAGTTTTATTTAAAAGTGAGATTCGATCTTGTTATAATGAAATCATATTTATTGAATAATTGACTATCTTACAAAATTAAACTTATTAAATCAAAAGCTACGAAAAAAGTAATTTGATAATAATTGTGTGGATTAGTTAATAAACCTATCTTTTCTACATTCAATTTCTATTTAGGGAAAATGTTTTGAAGATCACTCATCAGCCAGCTAATTATTTTTAGGAGCTAAACAGTTTAATTCTTACTAAATAATACAATGTTGTTTATTATCAAAGCAATTAACAGCAAATATATCTTATATTGTATTTTATTCAACAACCGAAAATAAAAACAATCAAAAACAATCAAAAACAATCTGCAAATAATATATTTGTACATGAGAAT
>KQ964582.1:18364-28503 GCA_001566745.1 Conidiobolus coronatus NRRL 28638
AAAATTATTTCTATGGCTGGAGTATTTAATTAAAATAATTTTTAAATTAGTATAATATAAAAACCTTATAAAACTAAATTACAGTATAAATCCCTATTAACTATAAAATATTTACAAATAACGCGGTATAATTAAAATAAAAAATAGATTCGTTAATTTGAATTGATGATCTTATAAATTTGGGGAAAACCTTCAGCCCTGGAGATCTTAGAGGAAAATCTTTGAATCTTACGTTATTTGGGATAATGAACATCCTATGCAGCTTATCTAGCTTAGACATAAGCTAAGAATTGTGTTGCTTATCTAATCTTATAGTTAAAGCATTTAAATGTGATAATAATTTCAAGTTAGATAGCATATATTAAAAATGTTGTGATTATAACTCGATATCTAGTGATCGACATCGTGGCGCATAATATTAGTTTCAGGGCCAAGCCTACAAATTTTTATATTATGTTACGATTACCAATACAAAAAGGAGTCTTAGAAATTTACTCAATCCAGATTGCTTTAATAACATACGATAATTATCACTATATTCATATAAATACGAGTATGACCACGTTGAAAAATATATTTTAATAGAAAAATAAACAAATAATTTTAAAAAAATAATGAATAAAAATGATAGATCCACTAAGATAAAAATAATAAAAGATTTTAGTATTGATGGAATAGCATATTTTTTAGATTGTTACGATATGTACATGTTACCATACTTTGCCTACTACATAAACACCGTTTACTTCGGCGGTAATATTCCATATATTTATGATTGTTTGCTAAGGACGGCAGCTCCTATCGGATCACTATTCGTTAAATTTATTATATTAATATTTCCAATTAAAATACAGCACCCAATACCTAATATAGGGTTAATTTTAGTAATGGCAAGTAGTTTAGGCATATCTTTAACGGGTAATGGCTCTGGAGTAAATTTTATTGCAGCGCTAGTATTTTGGAGATTTGCCCTAGGTATTGGCCTAGCGCTGGAGGACCCTTACAAAGCTATATTAAATTTACCATCGGCAAAAACAGCAACTACACCTAAACTTGTTATGAAAGCCGTATACATATCTCTTACTTGTGCGATTCTATTGGGTTTTGTAGTAAGTTTGGTAGTTTCTGGAAGTTTTAAATTTGTAGAAAATGATCAGATTCCGATATTAGATTACGTTTGGAGAATTTTTGCCGGTAATATATTTTTCCCTGCAGCGGTTATTTTATATTGTAGGATGACAAGAAATATTGAAGGAGTTCGAGATGAAAAGTGTAGGGAGGAAACTTTGATTGAAGGCAGAAATAATATAACTTCAGGCATAATAGAAGATAAAGAACCTAGAAATTTTAGTTGGAAAGAATCTATAGCTCATTTCTCTAAACCAAAAAATTTTATAGTATTAACTGGTGGAATGTATTTAATGTTCGTTACCAGCTTAATCTTCTGGGGATACGCATGGAATTTAGGTACAATATTCTTTCTTATTGGCTATGTAGATCCCAATTGGTCTTTAGGCACTATAAACTTTGCTGTCGCTGTAGGCGTATTAACAGTTGCTTTTGGTGGTATACCAGGATTCTTCGCTTCTATTAGTCTTATTGAAAGAATTGGCAGGAGAAATTTACATTTATTAGGATTTGGAGGCATGACTTTAATTAATTTAATTTTGGGATTTGCTTTTGATAGGGTTAAAACTACCTCATCACATCTTTTCGTCTGGCTACTGACCTTAGAATCTGTATTTGCTCAATTAGCGCCTAATGGGACAGTTTTAACCAAATTCAACCCAACAATGTCAGATCCTGAGCAAGAACCCTCGTCAAAAGGATATTATTTAACAGCAATGGTTTTGGGACTGATTGCATCACAGTTTTTATTCACTTATACTAAGAATATTGGAGGGCCATCGGCATTCATTCATTATACATTTCAAATTTACTCTTATTTATCAATATCTGCGTTATTGATTACTTTTTTGTTGCCAGATCCTCAGCCTTTTGAAAGGGATAAAGCATAGTATTTAATTTTTATAATATCTAATCATAAAATAATGCCAGTATCTTTGATTTGTAATACACAAATATTTGAGTTTGTAATATAAAAATTTGAATAAATTGAAAAAAATTTATAATACGTTAATAATAAAATGTATATAAACTATAAAAATTGATTAAGACTAACTATGCTTTGAATAAATGCAACATTGCTAGGTTAAATTAATTTAATAGACTAAATTAAAATTTTTGAGATTGAAAAATACTTTAATATATTTAGAATTCAATATTTTATCTAATTCATATACTAAGATCAAATGTAATTTTAAATTTTTGTTTTAATCAAGCCTCGATAATCTAATGTTAGTAGATTAAAGTAAAAATTTATTTCTAAACTTGAATTAGCAATATATGCATAAACTCCACATTAATTAAATTATATGACAAATATATTATTAGTAACTATGACATAACCTTGTTTTAAATTAATAATAAACAGGTTAAACTATCTAGAAATTATGTCAGTTTCCTTTAATTTATTTGATTAAATCCACAATAATTAAATTTTTACCAACTTTATAAATATAACAAAAATATTTAACTGTAGCCAACTTTTAAGCTATACAGTAAAAAATATGATTATATTTACACATATATCTAACAATATTTTAAGGAAAAATAATAACAAAGATATAATAGACTTGAAGTTCATCAGAGCTTTTATTACTTTGAATCTATGCTATAATGTACTTCTGTATAAGGGATCACCTACGTACAAAGGATCTAGAAGAAAAATATAAGTAATCTATAGATTATTTAAATATATTTAATATACTATTTTTTCTTCTACGCCTACGCTCTAGATTAGATCCTAATAAATATAAATATAAATATATTGTATTAATATCTGTATTAAATGAGTTACCACTATTAGCTCTAAATTCGTAAGACTCAGGATTGCTATAGTAACTATACTTGTTTACTTTAAAGCTATTTTCACTTTGCTCTTGATAGCTACAGATTGTAGAAGTAGTTAATAAAGCTAATAAAGTGATTGATTTCATTTTAACAATTTGCTAAATATAACTAATATTTAAACTGCTATTCGTTTTTATAACTATTTATAAGAATCAGGGATAATAACTTCTATTAAGGATCTAAAGATTTTATTAAGGATCTTAGTATAGCCTTTAACTTGTTAATTTTAATAGAATAAATTATTAAGGGTAGTTTTAGAAAATATATTTTAATATTAATTATATCTCACTGCTATATTTATATTTGATTTATAAATCGTATTACTAATATATTATACTAACTAATTTCGCGTAGTTCTATTACTTAATGGTTGTAATTGGGGTATTTGCACCATATAGTAGGATAGTTATTAGTATCAATTTGATGTTATGATAACTCTAAAATTTGCTTTATAAAATTCTTACAGCGGAGGCTGGGACCATGGCAATAACTATTATTTATTAAATATCAATGAGATTTTCCTTGTCCACAACTAATATAACCAGGGATACTTAACTTTATATTAAGGATAAGCACTAAAGTTATTTGAAATAAGTCCATAATAATGAAATTTTAAAATTAACTAATATTTCTATATTGTTTATTATTAGTTATAATAAATAGTAGAAAAATAAAAATTATACCAAGATAAAGTTAATTTTTATAGTTAGAATTAATACAAAAAAAATAAAAAAACATTTTATCAATAGCAAGATGTAGCATATAATATAGAATTTATTAATAACTAATAGAAACTATATTTGTCAATTCTTATGCATCAGTAATAGTAATCATTTTCGTAATAAGGTTTTCTATGACTTCTGTTGCTATTCTTGTTGCTATATATGCTTGCACCTTTAACCGCATTATTTGGGCTGTTATTAATACTGATAGGGTTGGCATTTCTATTTCCATGACCGTAAAGCTGATTGGTTTCTAAAGGCAAGTTAATAATTAATTCAGATATTTAATATTAAAACTTACCTGAGTAATAAGAAGGTTCATAAAAATTAGGATCTAAATTATCCCACTCTCCAGGTTTGTCGCCATATTCATTATCTTCCAATCCGTTAGCTTGCTTGAATGCCTTGGCTTCATCGTTACATCCCATATCTTCTAAACTTGTAATTATATGTTGACCAGGGAGCTTGGATCTTATGATAGCATTAGCAAATTTAATGTCACATTGCTGTTGATCCTCTAAATCTTCTGTAGCATTTAATCCATTTTCCTGCTTGAAAGCTTTAGCCTCGTTGTAACATCCCATATCTTCTAAACTAGTGACGATATGTTGACTAGGGAGCTTGGATCTTACGATAGAATTAGCAAATTTAAGGTCACATTGTTGCTGATCGCCTAAGCCATAGCCAGTTTGATCTTGATGACGACAAATTACAGAAGAAGTTAATAAAGCTAATAGAGTGATTGATTTCATTTTAATAAATTACTTATATATTTATCTGGTAAGCAGATTAGCACTTTTATACAACATTCAAAAAAGTCAGGGATACTCAACTTTTATTAAGGATTTGCGCTATAATCTTTAGTTTATTAATTTGGATTTAAATAATTATTAAGGGTAATCTTGCTTAAATATTTTTTTGTATTGGCATGATTCAACTAATATACGATCTAAATAATTAATCTAATTATTATTATAATTATGATAATCATGTACAGCTAACATTTGTTAATTAAAAAATTGAATTATAATTCAAAATATTTAATATTTTTACATAACTTATACAAACTATGTTCTTTACGCTAAAGATTTATGATTATTAGAATATGAAATAATGTTTTATCAACAGTTTAAATTTGAAAACTATCTGTAAACCAATATATAATCTAGCTTTAATATCAATAAATATATTCAAATATAATTATACGATTAATTTTAATTGTCTCGAGGTCTTTTTTTGCACGCTTTTCCATATTATTAAAATATAATACATTAAATTATTATCTAATAAATTTATTCTATTAATATTATTATATTCGAGTCATTATACGACAGATCTCTAATCAAATGTATGATTTGGAAATTATTAAATTTTGATTAAGGTATATACAATATAGCTCTTTATAGCATTATCAATTTTTAAATAAACACAATTACGATATAATTTAATAAGATTCCATTACTATGTATATGTATTAATGAGCTATATATTATTGTGGTAAACTTTTAATATATTTTAAGTTTATTAAACGACTATAATTATATCAACAAGAGTTATTCCGTAAAAATAATTTTGTATTTTTAGTAGAAATATTTTTATTGTATTTGTGACTAAATTTAACTGAGCTATCCAATTAATATTTGATTGTGTATGGAAAAGGTTCGACCAATTTGAATACATTATATACTTTCTCTATAGTTCTTATTATTAAGAATCAAGTGGTACATTTGCCAAAGTATATTGAGAGTATTCAGCGTAACAGCTATCATTCTGCTTTATAGACTAATAAGAAATGCGGTAAGCTTAACATTATTATTGAATGGGTTAAAAGATATAGCAATAATAAACAACATAGATAATAGTTTTATATAAGGATAATTTAATTAAAACGGATCTAATTTATAATCAAAGGTATATTTTTATAGAATTCACAGACAATAATAGCTACACGTTAATATAAAATGGTTGATATATAAAAGACTATATTACTTAGAGAGTAATATACCATGTGTAATATGATAGAGGCTATACTAATAGATTAAGTTCATTAATACTGCTCACAAGATATATAGATAATGAAATAATAGTAATAATAGAATGTAGTTCTATAAAATTTTTAGACTTCTCAATACTCGATCTTCTAGATAGGATATCCTTTATATAGTTGACATGTCATTTCCTTAATAACTCCTTTATTTCATTATGAGAATAACATGAAAAAAGACCCAACACTATAAATTCATGTTAAGTTAATTGCGCACAAGGCAGTATAAATTTTCATCCTAAGATACTTAAAATATATCTAAAAGTTAAATTAAAAATTACTCATAGTTCTATTTATACACAAGTAATAAAAAATATATTATGCAAATGATATTGGGTTAAGTAAATTTGTATTAAATTTGATAAATGTTGCATAAATTATAATAAATATTTGATGGCTTGGAACATAGCATGCTTCTAAGATTAGCCTATGATGAAAGATTAAATTATGGATAAACTAATCAGCATTACAGCTATCTTTTGCACTTATTACCAAGTGTAGAAAGGAAAGATCATCGCTATGTAAGTAATTTTGTTATGTATTTTTATCAATACATCAATTTCTTGCCTATAATCGGAGCCACAGAATAATAATATAAGCAATATATGATGATTTCAAGTAGATCTTTTAAACGCACCTAACAAGATAAATTCATCAAGTAGATTAATTTTATAACAATTTTAAACTTTATTAATTTTACAAAGTAATATGAAAGATTCTAGTTAAAACGAGGACAAATTTGACCAAAGTTTTTTATATGGATTATTCGTAATATTTTTGATTTTTAGTTGCTTAAAGTTTATTAAAGAGTATCTTTTATTAGTCAAAGTTGATGGTATAGTATGTTAATACGATATTATTATCAATTCTCTATTGAATAAGGACTATACACGATGAAAACTCGGTTATAAAAAATAAAAATTTTGAACTTAGCTCTTACAAAATTTGAATCAAATTAACCAGAACTACTCATATACATTACACATAAATATATTTCGCTTATTTAATAATTATGCTAATAACTATAGATAATCAACGAATTACTTATATTCTACTTTTTTCAAATGGCTGAGGATTTGGTAATAATAAAGTGACTAATAGCCCTAGCATTGAGAGTATTGAATAAATTTGATATATATGGCTAATGAATGCTGAAGGGCCGCCAATATCTTTAGTAAAAATAAATAGGAACTGCGACGCTATCAGTCCTGATACCATCATAGTTCCGTAATAGCCATTTGGAGAAGGTTCTAAATCAGGGGATAACATAGATGGTCTGAACTGAGTAAATGATGTGCCGTTTGGCGCCAGCTGAACAAAAGCGTTTTCTAAAGTCATTAACAAAACAAAAAGTATTGGTGAAATATTTTTCACACTATTAAACCCAAATCCTAAAGTAGTGTTTATTATTACCATGCCTCCAAACCCTATTAAAGTTAAATTTTTCCTTCCAACTCTCTCAATAAGAACCGTTGAAGCTAAAAACCCTGGAATACCGCCAAAAGCGACTATCACAACGCCAATAGTAACAATAAAGTTTTGAGCACCTATTTCCAGGCTTGGATTTACAAATCCAATGGAAAAGAATATGGTTCCTAAATTCCATGCATACCCCCAAAATATCAAATTGGGTATAAAGATGGTGAACATACCCCCTATCAAAACTATGAAATTTTTAAACTTTGAAAAATATGAAATTGAATCTGACCACGTGAAGTTTAAGGGCTCATTATCTTCTATTAAGGTTGTAGCCCTACTTAGACGATTTTCAGCTACTATTTCCTCTCTACTTTTCTTCTCTTCCTCTATAGCTTCTTTATTATTACTTGTCATCCTAAAATAGAGGACAATAGCAGCGGGGATAAAAACACTACCTTCGCAAATTCTCCAAGCATAATCTAACAAATCAGCTTGATTATTGGTTAAATTTTTGAACCCTGCAGAAAATGAAATACTTACAATATAGCCTAATATAATTGCACACGTAAGCGATAAATAAACTGCTTTCATAAGCAACTTAGGAGTTGTTGAAGCTTCCGCAGATGGTAAATTTATAATAGCTTGAAATGGATTCTCCAAAGCTAGACCGATACCCATCAAAAATCTCCAAAATATTAGAGCTGCAATAAAACTAATTCCTTTGCCGTTTCCCGCCAACGAAATGCCTAAACTGCCCGCCATTACTAATATCAGTCCAGTATTAGGAATTGGATGCTTTAATTTGAGAGGAGATATCTCCATAGTTAGCTTGATGAATAGCGAGCCGATAGGAGCTGCTGTTCTTAGTAAGCAGTCGTAGATGTAAGGCATATTGCCAGAAAAGTATACGGCATTAATATAATAAGCGAAGTATGGTAGCATAAACGAATCGTAACAATCTAAAAAGTATCCAATACCGTCAATTGTAAAATTTTTTATGACTCGTAATTTTCCTGATTCTCTTTCATATTCTTTCATTGTATTTTATCAATTAATTAACTTAAAAATAATTTTATTTCAATAATCTGATTACAGGTGAATTTATATAATTTTGTGTAATATATGATTTTTTGTTTATTACATTACCTGCAATTTGAAAAAAGTAAATTTTAGCTCCTTTTAGTGGATAAACTTATTTTGCAGTTGTCCCCTTAAACTAGAATTTTAAGAATTGTTTCGATGCCTCACATATATGTTTTAGCAACTATTGAATATTTATCACACATATATATAATATATATATATATATTATTAAGTAATTCCCATATTGAATAGTAAAAGAGATACTATACTTGAGCTAAATCTAATATATTAATAAATATACCTACTCGCTGTAATAAAAAATTATTTTATCAGACAATATTCTTAGATTCAGAGCCTCAGTCAAACTTTAACTTTTCAAATTTAAGACTAATTAGCTAATTTTGGCTAACTAATATGCAGTTAGAATTTTTAGTAAATCTTACATAACAGATTCTCACTAATGACGCGTTAGTTATTATACAGAAAGTTATTATTTACGTTACTTGATTACATAATTAGTTTATATACATGGCTTAAACTATCGTATATATACTATGCATATTATTATTTTTAAAACCAAGTTAAATAAATCTATCCCAGTTATTTAGATGGTTTCGAAGCTTAAATATATTTTAAAATGTTCCAGTACAAGTGACCAATACATAGATATTGTTTAATATCGTATGCTTAGATATACAAAGCCAAATATGAATTTCACGGGTATTATAACATATTTTGAGCTATAAAATTTCAATAATATAAAAGAGATACATGAAATTCTCGTTAAATTATTTTTATTATTATTTTAATGAAACTTTTTAATCGGATCATAATCCCCGATGTTGAATTGACTGACTTATAGTCTTCAATTCAACAAGCACATAATTTTGGTAATAATACTAATATAGTTAATTAAGTTTTCTTTATACAACAGGAAAAAGCACCCTGCTTAAATGTATGGTGGATTGTATTAAATATTTATCTTAAAACAGATTTTATCTAACAATTGAAAAACTGATATCCCATTATTAAATTAGTTTTATATTTTTCTAGGTTTATATGTGCTTTAATTGCATAGTTACAGCATTAAAAAATCATAATAAATTTTCACCTTGATCGATATTTCATTGATGAATTTAGCGTATTAATTCATTAAACTGCATTACATGGCACATTGGACACAGTTTCAATGTGAATTTTAAAATGGAGCATATATATGATATATAACATAGAACAGTATATACACTATCATAAAGAAAGTACTTTAAAAAGTAAAATAAAATCAATTTTATAGCCTCTTAATAGTCACTGGAACATTCCCATTGACAGGAAACCGGATCGGGTGCGAGTTATAGTTTTTTATAGTTAATTAATTAGTTATTCTATATATAACTTGGAATAAGCTAGATCAAGACAGTTATTTAAAATAATTAACATTTTAGTGAAAGCATATATCCTTATTATTTAGGCTGATATATTAGAGACATATCAAATCTCAAATATATTTATAGACAGTATGATATTAGAATAAAAAGAAGATTATATATTATTGATAATAGGTTAAGTATAGAAAATTAAAAAGTAGTTTCAAAAAATGAATCGTATTTTTAAGATATTTACAGTATCTATCCCCCTTTTATTCTAATATTTGAGTGATATTATATTATTATTTATGAGGTATTTATCCAGGTTTTGAATTAGATAAACAATTCAAAACTTGAATAAATATTGCATAGTAAAACATCATCGTTATAGATCATCTTTTGTACAACTATCATATATAATACTCAAAAAATGATTATACCATCATATTAGGTATATTAGCTATAACACTTGATAATTTTGCAATATAGACAATATATCATATTTAATAAGTGTGATTTATAAAAATAATTTAT
>KQ964583.1:18998-33943 GCA_001566745.1 Conidiobolus coronatus NRRL 28638
AAATTCAATATATATGATAAAAATCTAATATATATATTTATCACTATAATGTACGTAGCTATGCTTAAATAGAGCATGTAGTCTATTATAATTTGATAAAAGAAACCAAAAAATCACCAGATCACTCATTTTGCAATATAAAAATAATAATCTATGCAATATAATTCGCTTATACTAGTTTAACCATTGTTGTTCAAAAGCGATGATTTGACTTAAAAACGTTACTTCCATTTCGATAAAAGTCTCAAGATTCGTATTTATTTAACTTTAATGAACTGAGCTTTTACTAACAAAATAAAAAAATAAGCTGGGCGAAAAACTTTTCAAAGATGATGCTATATAACATAAACTAAAATTAGTTTAAGACTGTTGTTATAGCTGTTTATTACAGATATAAATAAGACGCAGTATATCTTATATTATGCTAATAAACATTAATTACTGAAAGCAAAGAGAATCCAAAGTAACATAATTATTAATTAAAATTATATTTGAGGATTACGCTTAATAACCTCTATTATTCAATAATTCAACATTAATAGTTTAGCCATCACCAATCAAATTCCATAATTATCAAAATGTAATTAAAAGACCTCTACATCACATGATAAAACTGTCCATCCTATATTGCTAATATCCAATCAAAAATAGCTTATAAATGAATATTGCTATTTTAAGATGAACGTAGAAACTCGAATGACAGTCTTGAGAATATTTTTGAATCATACCTCAGTTTTTCCAATTATTATATATACCAACTTCTAAGCCGCCTTACTATCTTGCTTTAACTTTGATTTAATTCTAATCTTTACCAACTACATTTCATCTAATATATATAATAATAATAAATTTTGATATAATAAGATGTCAAAGATACTCAGAGTTGTTAGACCCAATATATTAGCTAATTTAAATTATGGCTTACGTCGTAATCTCCAAACCTCTACTAAACTTTGTTTAGACGGTGTTAAAGTAAGATCTAAGTACCCTGGTGCCCTCGACTCATATTTTAGTCACGAACTCAAGTTCATTACCCCTACTGAAGCTATCGACACATACAGAGTTATGGACGAAAATGGTGTTATTTCTCACCCCGAAAACGAGCCTGGCGTTTCTCAAGAATTTGCTACTAAAATTTATCAAGATATGATTACTCTAAACTCTATGGATAACATTTTATACGACGCTCAACGTCAAGGACGTATTTCTTTCTATATGACCAGTTATGGTGAAGAAGGCCAAATTGGCTCTGCTGCTGCTTTAACCCCTGAAGATGTTATCTACGGTCAATATAGAGAAGCTGGTGTTATTCTCCATCGTGGATTTACATTAGATGAATTTATGAACCAATGTTATAGCAATATGCACGATGTTGGTAAAGGTAGACAGATGCCTGTTCACTATGGATCAAAAAAGCTCAACTTCCAAACTATCTCCTCTCCCTTAGCCACTCAAATTCCCCAAGCTTCAGGAGCTGCTTATGCTTTGAAGATGGAAGGTAAAAAAGCTGTTGTAATGTGCTATTTCGGTGAAGGTGCTGCTTCAGAAGGTGATTTCCATCCTGCTTTGAACATGGCTGCCACCTTGAACTGTCCCGTCATTTTCTACTGTAGAAATAATGGATTTGCTATTTCCACTCCTTCTAATGAACAATACCGTGGTGATGGTATTGCTGCTCGTGGTATTGGTTATGGTGTTGATACTATCCGTGTTGACGGTAATGACGTATGGGCTGTATACAACGCCACTAAGACTGCTAGAGCTAGAGCTTTAGAGCATAACAAACCTATTTTAATCGAAGCTATGACTTACCGTGTTGGTCATCACTCTACTTCTGATGACTCAACAGCTTACAGATCAAAGCAAGAGGTTGAAGACTGGAAGAGATTAGATAATCCTATCACTCGTACTCGTAAATGGTTAGAAGCTAAAGGATGGTGGGACCAAACTAAAGAAGACGAATTCCGTAAGAAGATTCGTAAAGATATTTTGACTGCATTTAGCAAAGCTGAATCTGTTGTCAAGCCCCCTGTTGAAGAATTATTTAACGATGTTTATGATACTCTTCCCCTTCATCTCCAAAAGCAAAAACGTGAAATGGAAGAACATGTTAAGAAGTACCCTGAATTCTACCCTACCAAAGCATTCGCTCAAAAGAATTAATTGAAAGTATCCATTAAGTATAAACCATATAAAATCAAATATTCTTATCATTACAGCTATATAGCTATAGTTTTGAGTTTTATACAAACCATGCTAAATACAGTGTTATTAATATAAATATGCCAATTAATATTCTTATTATTTGCCTCTACGCTATTAAATTAACAGAACTGAGTAAATAGATATAAAAACATTATTTTCTTATAGTATTTTGTTTATATTATTGATTATGTTTTTATTAAAATTGAGACTTGTTTATAAAGATTATTAGAATGATCTAACATTTGAAATATGTATACATTTATGGAGTATAAAATGCATAAATTAATCCATTTAAAAGCTATGCTTATCATAGTCTTTAGGTTTCTAAACTATTTTTTTATAGAACTTTGAGATTATTAAAGGTGTTATTACAGCCTTAAGAATAATAACCAATAAATTTAGCTTATTAATGAAATTATCATATTCATTTATAGAACAATAAAGCTATATCTTCGCTCAGCTTTAAAGTCGTACGTTAAGTTTTAAGTTAATTATTGTATAAAAAGGTGAATTTGAAAATTTTGCAGTTTGAATTTTTTATGCTTTCATATTATGATTATTTAAAGCTATTTAATCTAGTTAAATCTATTAAAATAAAACATACAAACAACCTAAATCTGCCCATTATTACATACCATACATGTATTAAATGCTTAAATTGAATCATAATCCCACAATAATTTATTTTAGTTTACGGAATTAAAAATTCAAATTGAATTGGACCTGAGTTTTAAAATTAACTAATCAATACTAAAAAACTTAGTTAAAATGGCTAGATCAAAGAAACCAGATAATACTGCTTCAAAAAAGCAGAACTTTAAAAATTTAGAAAATGTTTTAGAAAAAAAAGAAATACTAAAATCTATATCTGAAATTCTAGACCAGATTCAGCGCCCTAATTTACATCATAAAAAATTCTTTTTAAATTTTTTCAATTTACAAGAAAAGTATCCTATAGAGGATTTTACCAATGCTTTTATATTTTTAACAAATAAATTACTAACCTGTAAGAAGGACTTAATACCAAATAGAGTTTTAAAATTTTTAGCCAATTACTTGGTATTTGCAAAAGATAAGAGTAATTGAATAAATTTATGTTTAATGTTTGTATTAATTTTATTAATATAGTCGACGGAGATGAGAATATGAGAACAGACGATGACGATAATTCTAGCATGATTACTCACTTTTCAGAAGGACTTTTAAAATTTTACTTACCTGGGCTTAGCGCAAAAGATAGAGTTGTTCGATTAAGATGCTCTCAGCTAGTCGCTATAACAATAGACTTCATTGGAGCTGTTGAGTAAGTTTTAAATTTATACCGTCATTAATTATTCTAACATGTTATATTAGTGAAGAGTTTTATATCCATTTAAGAGATACTTTAATTGATAGAAGCTGTGATAAAGAGTCCTCATTCAGATATCAAATTGTTATTGCTTTATCTAGATTACAAGATGAAAATGATGAAACCGATCCTGTAATCGATAAACTAATCAATATATTGCGTACAGATCCATCGGCAGACGTCAGAAAATGTGTTATTATGCATATCTTACAAAATGAAAAGACTGTTCCCTATTTAATTGAGAGAGCTAGAGATTTAGATACAAATATTAGAAAATGGGTATTTTTAAAGACTATGGTTGATGTAGGCGATTTTAGACTATTATCGATTAAACAAAGAGAGCACCTATTAAAGAACGGAATTTCTGATCGTGATGAAGGAGTAAAAAAATCATGCCTCAAAATGCTCTCATCTCACTGGATGCCTACTGTTGGAGATGATCTCCTTAGTTTATTAGAAAAATTAGACGTTATGAATAGTGATGTAGCTGAGGTGACTCTTTATGCTTTCTTTAAGCTCCATCCTCAAGTTGTTTCAGAGTTTGTCATTCCTGAAAATGCATTAGATGATTTAACTTCTGAATCTTCTTTCCTCATAAAGATAATATTGAAATATTGCAACGATAACAAAATGGAAGAAAAATTATTTAATCTATTACCTTCTCCAATGGAGCTAGCCTCGGTTTTGGAAAAGCACCACTCATTATCGGTAACTTGCGAAGATGAAGTCTTGAAAGTCGAGTATGATTTTATAGTTTTACAACTATTAGAAATGGGGTCAATGTTGGACTTTGCTGACGAGGCTGGAAGAAGAAAGGTATACGAAATGCTAAGATATTTATACTCTGTAGTAGACGAAAATGAAGACATTATTTTCCAAATGGCGATAGTAATGAAGAAACTATCCAATAACGAGCTCGATTTTTCTCGTACTATGGTTGAAGTTGTTTCAGATGTATGCGAAGAATTTGGAACAAACGGCGACTTTAAAGAGCAAATTGGACGTCTTGAAGTAGCAGATTATGAAGATGAAGAGGAAGAGACTTTAAGCGATGAAGATGCCAGAACCCTTTCCATTTTAATGAAATGCTTACTTTTAGTCAAGAGCACTTTACAACAATGCCAACTTCCTTTAGTGAAAAATACTGTACTTTACGGCCTATTAAATGATTTAGTATCTCCAGCAGTACAAAGTTCAATTGAAGTATTGAGACATTCCGGCTTAGTATGCTTGGGATTGTACTGTATGTTAGATCGTGACCTTTCTTATAAAAACTTTTCCGTATTTGTACATTCATGTCAGAGTGACCAAGATGAGTACAGAGAGCATTCTTTAAAGGTAAATTTAAGTAAAATTTTGATTATATTCTTTATTAATTTCATATAGATTATTTTTGATCTTTGTGTAATTTATGGAATCCACGAAGGCTCTTTCAAAGTATCGGTAATATTACTTTAATTTTATCTTCTATTAAATGATTTTTAACAAAGATTTAGCAAGAAAATATATTCACATTCTTTAAGAACTCGCTTAAAGACAAAGAATTAGAATATCAAGCTATTGCTTGTCAAGGTTTAGCAAGACTTTATATGGCTGATTTATTAGCAGATGATGATATTTTAAGTCGACTTATTTTCCTTTATTTTGTTCCAACTACTCAAGATAGCTTGAAACTTCGACAATCTTTACACTATTTCTTTTCGGTTTATCCTCGTATTTCCTTAAAAAACTTGAAAGTTGTTCAAAAAGTATTATATCTATATATTCTAGTTTACTATTATTAACATTCAACTTAGGCATTTGTTCCATCTTTATTAAAGCTTTATTTAACCCACAAAAAGATAAGCAGCAAGTACCAGATGATAACACCAATTCAAGTTGCTCAGCTACTAGTTGATTGGACTGATCCAAATAATATTGAGTAAATAATTTTATTTTGCTACTAATTATATTTATTAATTTTTATTAGGAATCCTAGCGATGAAGCTAAAAATGTTCATGGAGAGATTGCATTGGAATTGATCAAAACTTCTATCAGTGAACCATTAGGTGAATTATAATTTACATATACACTCTTTAAAATATTAATTCTTCTTTTGAAATAGAAAATAGAAAGTTACTAGTCCAAACTTTATCCAAGCTTTCGATTAGCTCCATTACATCATTAAATTTAATAGTCAGTTTAGAGCATGTAATCTCTGTATTTAAAGAAGTATGTTAATTATTTTATTTATTTATTATTTATATACTAATATTGAACTTAGAATCGCTCATTCCCTGACAAATTTACTCATAATACATTTACAAAATTCTCTGATTTAATTACCAAAACTAAAGAAGCACTGAAACCACAAACTTTTGATATTTCTCCAGAGCAATATGAAACACCAACAATGGGAACTGTTGATCCACAGCTAATTGAATTTTGCGAAAATATCCAAGCTGGTAATACTTGTTTTATATTTTATTCATACATTTTATTGACATAAATTTAGAAAAAGCCAATGGTGTATCAAAGAAAGAATATTTGTCAAAACAGCTTAAAAGAGAAGTTGATGCTATGCTATCAGAGAGCTCTGGTTGTGAATCTGATTACTAATATTATTGAATATTTTAATATTAGTTATTGTCCATGTATTAGTAACTCTTCAGCAAGATCTTTCAAATCTAATAACATATATATACCTTTAATAATAAACTATGATTTTACTCTTGCATTTTCTTTTTGTTAACAAACTTAATTCTTTAAATTATGAGTATAAAAACAGTCTATCAAATGATTAGCAATTTAAATCATATATTTTGAACTATTAATATTAATAAATCTTAAAAAACTTCTTAATGTTTATTAAATACTATTATTCTGTATATTTATTCCATTTGATAAAGTGTATTAATATTACTTTTGAAATATGTAAAAACTAATAAATATTGATATAATGTTATTCAAATGCGTCTGTTAGAATATATAATTTATAATAAAAATAATATAATCAAAAAAAATTTAAATAAAAGTTTCAAAATCTACAAACTTGCTCTAAAAGTACCTTTTATTAATTATATTGATTATTAAAATAAAAACATTCAATAAAAAATTAAAGGTATTTTGATCCCATAAATATTTTGAGTTAAACTTGGACTTAATAGCCTAGCGCTTGAATAAAATATTTTTAAATATAAATATATTAAATTAATAAAACAATGAGTGAACTTACTGATAACGAAATCAATTTTGGAATTAAATTTAAGGGAGCTTGTGTTCGTAACGATACACAGGAAGCACTTAATCTATTAAAAGAAGAACCTGGCTTAGTTTGGTTTAGAGATACAGATGGAAGATCTCCTCTCCACTGGGCAAGTGCTTTAGGCAGTGAAGAATTAGTTGTAGCACTTTTGGAAAATAGACACCCATGGAATGTTGTTGATAACGATGGTAATTCTGCTGGCGATGAAGCAGATGCTCATAATCACCCTTTAATTTACAAGCGTTTAGTTGAAGCTGGTGTTAGAGCTGAAATGATTCTTTCTATTATCAATAGTCAAGTATACTCAGACGATGAAGAAGAAGAGGGTGAAGAAGCTCAAACTGAAGAAAATGAGCAAGAAGCAGCTAGCGAGCAAGAATCTACCCAAGATCAACCACCTCAATCAAATCAAAATATTCCCAATGCTGATTATTTAAGTATGCCTTTGAAATTTGACGATGATAAAATTTTAGATTTTGACAATAATGGAGTTATGATGGGTTGGGAAAAGCCTTTAATGGATCATCACTGTGAAGTTATTGCACCAAAGCCTGGATTACATGTTATCAATGTTGGATTTGGAATGGGATTCATTGATCGTGCTTTACAAGCAACTCAACCTGCAACTCACACAATTGTTGAAGCACATCCTGATGTCTATAAACAAATGGAAAAAGATGGCTGGTTAGAAAAGCCCAATGTTCGTGTAATTTTTGGTCGCTGGCAAGATAAAATTGAAGAAATCTGTGATAGAGAGTATGATGGGATATTTTTCGATACTTTTGGAGAATATTATCAAGATCTCAAGCAATTCCACGAAATTTTACCTAACATTTTATCACCCGAAGGTGTCTACTCCTTCTTTAACGGTCTAGGTGGAGATGTAAAGCTGTTCCATGATGTATACTGTCAAGTTGTCGAATATCATTTACAAGAAATTGGAATTTCAATTGAATTTGTAACAGTTGAAATGGACCCAGAATCTTGCAAGATTTGGGATGGTGTAAAGAGAAGATATTGGCAATTGGAAAAGTATCATTTACCCATTTGTAAACTATTACCTTATTAAATCAATATACTATAGAATTAATAAATTTAAAAGATAAAATTTATATTTACAAAATTAAACTTCGACTATTTTTAACATAATGAAAATGGACAAAATTAAAATTTATTAAGTAAAGAGTCTATTTCTTTTTAGAAGCAGTGACGTTGAATTTGAAGTAGATAATATCACCATCTTCAACAACATAGTCCTTACCCTTTTGGTTATATTTACCAGCGGCTTTAACAGCAGCTTCGTTTCCTAATTCTTTGAGATCAGCGTATTTCATAACTTCAGCCATAATGAAACCACGTTCGAAATCAGTGTGAATAACACCAGCAGCTTGAGGAGCTTTAGAGTTCTTACGAACAGTCCAGCAGCGAACTTCATCAGCACCAGCAGTGAAGAAATAGACAAGTTGTAAAGCGCTGTATCCAGAAACAATAATCTTAGGGAAAGCGGAAACAGTTTCTAATTCCTTTAATCTGGCTTCTTTGTCAGCAGGTTCCATTAAACTGACTTCATATTCCATAGTGGCTGAGAAAGGAATGAGAAGATCTCCAGGGCTGTTGGCATCAATCCATTGTTTGATCTTAGGGAGCCACTTGTTCTTCTTTCTAACGTAATCCTTTTCACTGCAGTTAGCTAAGTAAATAACGGGCTTAGCAGAGATCAATTGAAGAGCGTTAATAGCTTCAACTTCCTTATTATTCCAGTCTCCCTTACGGATATCCTTACCATCATCAACAAGATGTTTTTTAACCTTTAAAAGAATTTCGTATTCTTCCTTATTTTTCTTATCTTCAACACCACCACCGGTACCGGCTCTCTTGACTAATTTTTCGAGAGAATCTAAGTGCTTGTTTAAGAATTCTTCGTCCTTTAATCTTAATTCAGAGTGAATAATTTCTAAATCTCTAATAGGGTCGAGTTCTCCTTCAACGTGAATAACATCTTCGTCAGAGAAAGCACGGCAAACGTGGAAAATAGCATCAACAGCACGAACATGACTTAAGAAAGCATTACCTAAACCAGCACCACCAGCAGCACCCTTGACTAAACCAGCAATATCAATGACAGTAAGATAAGCGGGAACTTCGGATTTAGGCTTATAGGTTTGGTTTAACCAGTTAAAACGTTCATCGGGAACAGCAACTCTAGCTTCAGCAGGGTCGATGGTACAGAAAGGGAAGTTTTCAGCGGGAGCAGCAGAATTTGTAATGGCATTGAAGAAAGTAGACTTTCCAACATTAGGTAAACCTACAACACCAATTTTTAAGTTGTTAGAGGGACGACCTAATAAAATTTTTTCTTCTTGGACGGCTTTCTTAGGGGGCATTTTCTTTTTTAATAAGATAGAATTGGTAGAAAATTGATTATAAAAACTTAAATTTAAATTAACTTTAATAGATGATTTTAATAAAGAAGTTGACCTCGTAACTAGATTAAAATTGACGAGTAAGTTCATTTATGTAACCTATTTACCTCATCAGATTTAACTTATTATATCAGTTCAAAGTTCCAATGCGAGTATTGAATTGTGGGATATTATCAAATTTTCCCATCAGTTCATTTGATACTTTTTAATACATGTTTCGAAATTGCTATACAAATTATTAAATTTAAAAGTAGCTAGTATATTTGCAACAATCAAACCTTTAATTATGTTTATCTATTTCGTGGTTTAATTGATGTAATAGATATTCGTATACAAATTAATCAACTATATTGCCTGTCTATCTAAATCATCTAGATACAAATTACTTAATTATTTATATTGGCTCAATTAAACTAAATTTTTCTCAGATTTTAATTTGTTTATATAAGCAAAACATATTATCCATTTCATTAAATTTCTAATTATACTTTGACTAAGCGATATTATAGTTTTTAATTGGCCAAAGTTTTATACATAAAAACAATAAAATTAAAAGATAAATGATGATTTTATAATCATTAAAATTAAATATATATTAACTATCTTGGCTGAAATTTTTATTAAAATTTTTATTAATTATAGCTTAATAAAGATAAATATGCTAACTTGAGATATAGATTAGCTATTTAATTTATTATTCAGCAATAACTCATATTAATAATCTATCTTTAGATAATCAAAACATGATATAAATAGTTTATGATTACTTTACAAATAAAAATAATTAATTTGATGTTATATTATGAAATTTAATATACTCTAAAAGTTTATTAATAATTTCTTGAACAGTTCTTTAAAGTAGAAAATTTTATATCAATATTATAATAAACTAATATTTGATATATTTAATATGTTTAAAGAATTATTAATTTTAAAGTTTTTGAAAATATATTTAATTTTTATATTTTTTGATTTAGACTTTGATAACTTGAGCCCAAGTCTTTAGATATATGAGTGATCCTGGTTAAACCAAGGAGAATTTGTCCTAATTTTTTGTAGGTCAAATCTACAATATTTTTGTTTTATTATGTGTTCAAACCACTAAAAAATTTCTTTTGTTACTTAAAGCTGACAAAAAGTGTTTTAATATGATATCATAAGCTAATCTATTTTAAAAAAGCTCTATAAATACTAATAACTTGCTTATACTACGGTTTAAATTTTGAACTGAGCCCATGTAAAATTTGAGCCAAGTTAAACATAACTTTTCATATCTATTTTATAATATTATGTATTTGTGTTGTTAATTAGATATTATATATAATATTAAAATAGCTTTATACGAGAATTAGAATTAAACGTTATTAAATCTATAAGACGGTATATAAGTTTTTAGTATAATTTCGAGATTATATATTTAATATTATTTTGATTTAAATATTGAATATAATTTCAAAATTTCAGGTGATTAAGGGATGGTTACAAAAGTTAAAATTTTTTTAAAAATAACGTCATTTAAATTTATCTTGTCGCTCAAAGTTATCTAGGAGCTAATAAACTGAATAAATTATGAAACGAGGTAGTAAACAACTTAAACATTAACAGAAATAATCAAATAAAGACTCAAAATATACAGTAATAGTTTTGTTTAAATAAATTTTGTATTAAATTGAACTAAATTTAGCAGTGGATTGAAAGAGAGTGTTAATATAAATATACAGTATTCAATGAGGAAGATCATTATCCAATTCATCCTTAGAAGTAAACACAGAGCTTGGGGGACGAGGTGCTAATTTCCTAGCAACATGGAGTGGAACTGTATTTACGGTACAAGAGGTAACGACGGGAGCTAAAATAAAATATTAATATCTTTATGAAGAAAGGTGTTTAAATTAATATACCTGAAATGTCACGATTGATAGCTACTTTCATCAATGATTTGATCCAATCTTGAGCTTCTTCTTTTAGCTCTGCTGCAAAGTACAAAGGTTTATTTTGTGGATGCACAAGCTTGAAACAGTACTTTCCAGGGTTGATAGTTGGATCGGGTATAGGCTTATAGCCTCGAAGATCAATTTCTCCTTTTGGTTTCTTCTCTTTATCTGAATAATAAAGCAAAAGCCTGTGGCCTTTCAAAACGCACCAACGGTCATTCCATAACTTGCAAGTTTTACCTTGCTTCCTGAGCCATCCAGCAATAAGAATCACGTCAGGATTTTGTGGAGGAGTGGGAGGGCGAGTAGAGTCAATATCATAGCTTATTGATGTTGTGTTCATATTTACACCATTCTTTCCTTGAGGTACTGGAGGCTTGTATGAGCTTATCAATTCAGGGTCAGGAGGAGGAGGGCGAGATCTATCTGATCTAATCGTAGAAATATCCTAAATATTTGAATATTTGATTAATAAGTTTCTTGATAAAAGCTGATTTTAAATTACCTCAGTATGAACAGAAAATGAAACCTGCTTCTTAACTGCTGGTCTGGGGGTTTCTGGTGTAGCAGAGTGATAGGATGGAGGAGGAGCTGTGTGGCTTGGAGGAGGAGGCCCTACTGGAGCATCTGGAATATCTTCATCTTCGTGATAGTCTGACATATCTTCATCAGAATCAGTAAAGCTGTTAATTTCCTTGGGGGCAACAGGTGGTTCCTATATTGAAGATTAGTGTTAAGATGCTAAGCGGCGCTGAAAAATCTTACGTGATGCTCGGATATTTCTTCTACAGGGTGATAACCTGGAGATGACTGAAGCCACTTTTCAATGCTAGTTTTTTCAGTAACAAAATTCGAAGCTTCGTTAAATATAGGCTCATCGGAGTAGAGATTGTTTCCAGACCCATGATACTTACCATTGCTTGATGGAGTGGAGTATTCATTTTCCTGGTGTCTATTGGCATCACCTCCGTTTTTATTTTTGTGTTTATTTAAAGATAATTTAGGCTGAATTCCATTATCCAAATTTACATTTTGATTGTTATTAGACCCATTAACACTGCTAGGAGTTTGGCTGTAAGGGGTTGAAACGTTAGACTCTGATTCGCTAAGGAGTCCATGTTGGCGTTTTAAATGGGTAATTGCAGTATTGACATTGAATCTTTTGCCAAACTCCGTAATACCTATCTCTTTCAAAGTATCTAAGTTTAGAGCTAATAAAGCTTCTCCATCTATTTCATGATGCTGGAATCTTGGAATAAGTCTTTCTAAGTTTATGCTTGTTAGCCATTCGGCAACTGCTTCAGTGTCCCAAAGATATGGAGGCTGCCCATTTCCCGGGAGTTTAGAATTAGATCCTGTATACAACTCAGACTGTCTATACATAGATCTTCTTGGGGCGCTTGGCTGTTTGTTTGAATTCTTTAAATTAGATTCAGGCTTATATGAAGAATGCTCAGATTCTGAAGTCTGTTTAGTTACGGCTTGCTTTGGGCTATTTAAGTTTAATGCATTGTTTAACTGCTGAGATAGCTCAGCTTCTCGAGAATCTTCAAAATTATCTTGCTCAGCTGTAGATGGAAAATAAGGATTATGATTAGAAAGTGAGCCTATAGATTTGGAGAGCTCAGAATTCAAATTAGTTTTACTAGCTTGTTGACTATTATTTGAGTTTTGTTTTTCACTATCAATTGGGCTTAGAGGGTCTATTAAAGTTATAAAATTCATTGGAAATAGCCCTATTTCTCCACGAACATTTTGGCCCTAAAATTATTATTCAATATGAAGCTAAATAAAGATGAAAAAGCTTGGCTTACCTGCCACCAACCGTCATTGTAAAGGTCATCTTTTTCTAAAACTAAAACAGGTTCTCCTGCTTTTAAAGAAATTTCATCTTCGTTAGTTGCATTAAAGTCATGAATAACATATGCTGTTTCATGAGTAGTAGATTCCATTCGGTTTTTTGTGATATTATTCAAGCTAATATAATAGATGAATAGGGATAAAGAAAATTAGAACAATCTATGATGATATGCGAAGAATGTACGAATTAAGGAATTGTTGAGAATAGCTGTCTCAATATCAGTTATATTTTAGCGTTGAATAAAATAGAGTATTTTGTATTATACTGAGAGTAGCAGTTGAAGTATTGTGAGTCGAATTAAATTTTTATAATTTAATCTAATTTATTTAATTCATAAAATAGGAATAGAAAGGAGAGAGCTCTGCTTAAATAATATTTAAGGTCAAATCAATCAATTCATGCTATTTTTCATTTAATCAAAGCCAAGGTCCGCACATAATCCTGCCGAGTGATTGGCTAATTTAGATTACTAATGAATTGAATCAATGGTGCAGTGATCACATCACCCTCTCACAAGCTAATGTTTTTTTCATTTTTCCTAAGCAAAGTTAAATTAAATGAATTATTACTAGGCAATTTTGTGAGAAATTTATATATTCTTAGATTATTTAACATATTGTTAGTCAATTTTTGATTATTTTAATTTTCATATATTTTGATCAAGTTTTTACAAAAATAATTAATGATTCAAATTGCATAAGAGCAATGTTTGTTATATTATGCTGTATGAATTTGCCTGATTTTAAATAAATATTTAACACTCTGTATACTCGTACATTCGCATATTTTTAACCGTATGCTAGTAGATATTGGCATATTCTCTAACCAACCTTATCCTCATTTCATTTTTATATCCAAACTGAGGTTTCGCATTACCAATTCTAGAAATAAGCAATTACAAATCTAAATACTCCACATATACTATACAATATTTCGTCAAATTATCAAATTCATATTACTCCATTTTATGAAAAATAAATATATACTTTACATGCATAAAATGCTTTTATATCAATAAATCGCTAATAAATTCTAGAATTACAAATTAATATTACAAGGCGTATTCGAGCTGAAATATTATTTTAAGTGGAAAATCAAGGGTCTTTTGTCAAAAATAAGCTTAATGCAGATAATTATGTCAAATGTAGTAAGTCAAAAATCTGTATACCAAGCCGATTATCATATATGTTAAAAACTAACTTTTTTGTTAAAAACAGATTACTTAACCCTCTACTCTAATAAATTGTATTAATAATTCTCTAAAGTAAATAAAATGTTAAACTGCAAAAAAATTATGTTAAAGTGTAAGTTAGAATCTAACTTGTTGACAATTTCTAATTCAGCTATCATTCTTGCATCAATTAATCAGCATATTATCTAAATGAGGAGTATATCGCATATACTGAAAAATATATATTTGTAAATTAATTTATACTTGTTATAGTGTAATATTGTCTAAATAAACTAAAAAATTAATCATTAAATGTTATTAACAAATAATTGCAATATATATATAGAAATTCCAGTTGATTTTAAACCTGTATGAATACAATCAAAATTATAATTTTAAAAAGTTACAAGTGTTTGTAGCTCCTATTATTAAGGAGAAAAGTGTATAATATCACATTAATATATATTATCACGTAATTAACAATATTCACTATTTTACATGTTTTAAATATGTAAAATGTAAAATATATAATATATTAGTCTATAAAAGATATGCAAATTTAAAATGCTATTGGAAGTAATATTGATTTCAATATTAAAAATATCTTATTAAGTAGCTAGAATAATATAAGTTGAAGTAAGATAATGTGCTAAAGACCTTTGACTAATGACCAATAGATAATATGGTATCAAATTAATAAAAATTACGATTTTTAAGATCGATAATAATATCGTTAGATAAGTTGAATATGAGTAACT